>PQWD01011352.1:0-17031 GCA_019425675.1 Leucinodes orbonalis
ATTGAGATTGTTGAGATTTCTACCAAGAGTTCGGGTTTGATTCCCGTGCAGTACACTAATTTGAGCGCGTAAACATAAATCTGTATGTATTGTTCTGGTTGTTCAAATATTATTTATTCATTTAAGTCTAATATTATTTATTTCATTTAAAAATACATAGTTGACATTTTTTGCTTGAGCTGTTTTTCAGGCGATATTTGGCTGAATAAGACTCAATAATCACTTCTATGTGTAAAATACCAATTTCAACAAAAAAATACACAAATAGAATTAAGGTTATATTTTTAGAAATCAAAATAAACACAATAATAAATATTACATAACAATATGATAAATAATAAATATAATGTACTTATTTAAGGTAGGTACTAATTTATTTATCTACTAGTAATAACTTTTCTGTATCGTCATAGGACATTGATTGTTTAAAATGTAAGGAACGTTTAATATGTAAGTATTAACGAAATAAATAATGAACCTAAATAACTCTGTTTACTCTCGTTTAATAACCATAGTATAAACTTAATTTAGGGTATAGGTATGATGTGTGTGGATATTTATTTAATTAATGTAGCGGATACATACATAAGGAGGGTGTCTTGACTAATTAAGACAGGTTGTCATCGCAACGAGAATATATTCTATCTCAGTTTGTCGACCTTCACCTGTAATTAATTTACTAGTCCATTACAGTACGGGAGAATAATGTGTGTGACATTAACATTGATGTTAAAAAGTATGGATTCGTGATATGCTCACAAAACAATCGAAAAAGGTGTTCCGAATGCAGTGACAGCATACATACACGGATTACGAATTTCGAACACATTTACCTAAACAAAAGAGTACAAACTGTACTTCCTTCGGCGGTTCGTTTTTGAGGCACGGATGGCGTATCTACCTTCATATATACAGAATATCATTGGACATTATTTGTATAATGTTCGTTAATCTTAATCGTAGTTAGTTTTATTTTTTGTTTCATAGACAGCCATGGATATACGTATGAACGTCGGTGGCTCAATGGTGTGGACTGTTGCCTTCCGATCTGGAGGACGTAGGGTTAAATCCCGCCACGTACCAATGTGTTTTCGAATTTTCGAAATTATATGTACGTTATCCGACGCTCTTACGGTAAAGGAAAACATCGTGAGAAATTATGCGTTGAAGTTGGCCAATCCGCACTGGGCCCGCGTGGATGACTGAGGCCTACCCTTTACGGTTAGGCTCCTGCCCCTCGGCGGGGACGTGTAATGGGCTGATGATGAAGATGAATATGCATGGACATACGTATCTCCGAAGGAACAACGAGTGCTTTCTTGACTTTTGATAAGCGATAGATAAAAGAAAAAGGCGCAGGAGCTTTGGTATCGTCAGTCACTCGGCGAAGCACAAGTATCAGGCCGGTTTTTAAAGTGCATCTGGGCTGAGGGCAAGTTTTTAAAATCTTGTTAAATAAAAATATTAATTTGGGACAAATTCAGTTGAAAATAATTAAACTATGAATTTTGAAACCAATTCCTTCAACGAGAATAATAACAGTTTTGATTAAACTACTTGGTTGGTACCCAAGATCTATCCAAGAATAAAATCCAGACGCGACTATGAAGTTGCATAGTCAAAATGTAACAAAGTTATATTTTAGGTTCATCGTTTTAATTATAGGATTTAGATCAGATTTTTTAAAAATACTTTTCAGTGATTCCCAAATCTTTAGGATAGGTATACCTATACGAATATATGTACAAATATAAGAAACAATTCAACGCAATCAAATATTATTACAAAATTTAACTCGTCAATTAGATTTTACAACTTTACCGGTAACACTTACTTCAGTGTAGGTAACATAATATTAAAATATTTGACCATGTAAAAATGCACACTTACGCGATCAAACTGTCAGTCTATAAATTACGTCTCCTGTATGACGTCATGATGCTGTACCTATATTCAAGATGACGTCACGAGATTATAGGTTTGATAGGAAACCCGTTGATGCGGGGAAGCCTGCGGGATGGTATTTTACAGGAAGTTTGGTATGATTTCAGTATTTTACACCTCAGTTGTCAGTGGTACGTACAACTATAGTAAATCAAACTAGATCGTTACTGTATTTGATTAAAAAAAAATTCAACATTTCTTGCTCTGGACTAGATTTTAAATTTGGAAGTTGCAGATAAAAGCCCAAAATCTTTTTTAATAAAAAATAAATAGGTTACATTAATCTAAATCAATTTAGACGAATTGATAGTAAAGTTGGATTGTTAGGATTACGAAATCACAGTTCTTTATTTAAAACATTCAACATATTCTTTACGGATTTAGTAACTTAATCCTTATTGTTGAATTAAAAGAAAAATACAAATTGAATAGAATACTTGTCCATTAAAATTGGAACAGGTTTTTTACACTGACAAAGTATGAAAAGGAACTAGTATTGGAACAGGTCGTGGCGTTCTCTTTTTTGTTGTTCTGCTAAATAGTGTAATAAGTGGCCATTAGTTTCAAACTTATTGGCTGCGAAGTTTCACAGAAAGAACTCCAAGAACCAATAAAGACGAGGGTGAAACAAAAAATATGTTCGTTGAAAGTGTTACGATGTAACAAGTGAGACCTCGGCTTTAACAGCCATTACGGAGCATAGACAAGAAAGTTTTTTAACGCCGTTTCCATGTCTATGGTCTTATGTGCGAGCAATACTGATGAGGCAAAGGAACTTAGCCAGCGTAAAATTAAGCCTTGGAAAAAGTGAACTGTAAAACTGTATTGGATGAGAGAATTATATTAAAACTTATTTTTGCATTCGGGTACCTAAAGTTTTTGTAAGTTTTATAAGGTAGTATGTAGTCCCTTTTGCATTATAATATAAAAAGTTACTAAAATCATGATCATGTTTTGCTTTAATTGGCGTAAAATATTTGTCAACAGTTTAATATAGCGGGGCTAATACAATCGTTGTTCGTTTATTTTATTGTGAATATTGGATGTTTCTCCCTGGAGTTTTGCGTTTAGCAACATATATGACAATAGTATTTTTGATTACTTTATTAATAAAAAAAACAATTTTTTATACAATTAATACATGGTACTACTAATTTGTCAACAAATATGTCATTGAATTTCCTATTGGTTGGTATGTTCTATCGGCTGTCCAAATGAATAAATAAAATAGTATATATTATCTAATCTGTGATGTTATGTTATAAAATGTAGTTATTGTCAGACTCAAAATTCAATTTAAAAGGTCTCCACTACTTACTTGACGACAAAATTCTCATGCAGTATGCCTGTTCACTAACCAAGTTTACGTTACCGTAATTTAGCCCGCTGTCTGAATAGAAAAGCCACTGAATTATTTATTAAATCAGTCGTAGAGGAGACAGGGTAGACAGTTTTCTTTGATGTACGGTCTGGAACCGAAATTAGGTTTAAAATTGGTACTCGCTCTCTTTGCATTTAATATTCAATATCCTGATAATGTCATTGTAGAAGCATATTTTAAACACAGTAATGAAGCTTGGTTATTTGATTACAAATATCAACAAATGCTGCTTTATTTCAATCTTCTACGAGTTTCGAATTTTTTTTCTATATTACAAAATCTGAAGAATAACACCAAAAATATATGAAGTGATAATTAACTAGAAAAGGCGGCAGTCATCTATACTAATATATAAAGCTGAAGAGTTTGTTTGTTTGTTTGAACGCGCTAATCGCAGGAACTACTGGTTCGATTTGAAAAATTCTTTCAGTGTTAGATAGTTTATTTATCGAGGGAGGCTATAGGCTATATATCATCACGCTACGAGCAATAGAAGCGGAGCAGCAATGAAGAATGTTTATAAATCGGGGGTATTTTTTCATACTTGGAGCTTCCGCTGCGTACGCTGAGTAAACGGTTAACGTTTCACAAAAGTCATGTATGAGAGTATTGTTCTCCTTTTATAGATCTACAAAAAAGTCCGCGACAGCATATGTCTATCTTTTAAGGTTAGCTCCCTATAACATATTTTTACTAAAAAAAAATTCTAAAATAATGCATCATTTGCGAAGGTGTTTTCATAAATATGATAATAATCTTTATCCAAATAAATACTGTATTTGTCACAAGTATTTCATTTTAAACCTAATTGCCCTTTACATCTTTCAACTACAATGAATATCTTATGAAGATATAGGAATTAAAGTTGGGCGAAGGATTCCTATGAAATATATAGATCTTATTATCCAAATAATTATAATTTAAATGAAGTGGTACCGTGTAATCCGGAATTTAATACGAGCGAAGCCGCGGGCAAAAGCTAGTCTGCATATATTTAAGGAGGATTGTTCTCTTACTCTTTCATTCTCTTTTGAAACTCTCTTTCAAACTTGCTAATTCTGACCCATTTTGAACTAGAAAATGCATTCCTGCATGCTTTCCTCAGGAGTAAAATAGGGAAGACCTATGTCCTGAAGTGGACTGTAGCAAAAGGTAAAAGAGAATTTTCCTCATAAAGTCGTCGTTTTATTTTGATTTATTTATTTTCGACTAGCTGTGCCCCGCGGTGTTACCTGCGGTATAAAATGTTCTCCCGCAGTAAAACGAATGCTATGTGTTTATACAGGGTGTCAGCAACCTATTAAAAACGCTTCGTACCCAGTGCGGATGGGACGACTTCACACATAACCTTCGAATCTCTTCGCAGGCGTGCATGAAGGTTTCCTCACGATGTTTTCCTTCACCGTAAGAGCGTCGGATAACGTACATATATTTTCGAAAACACATTGGTACGTGTCGGGATTTGAACCTCAGCCCTTCCGGCAGGAAGGCGACAGTCCACACCATTGACCACCGACGCTCTCTTCTATACATATATATATATATAATAATATATAATATATAATATATATATATATATTATATATATATATATTTATATATATATAATATATCTATTATATAATATATATATAATAATATATATATATATATACATAAAATAATAATAATTAATCACATCATACAGTTTTCACGAATATATGCGACAATATAGATATGTTTTGCAACTATAAATTTTAATCTGCTGTGCGTTTGTCATTACTTATACTCCTAAGTCAAAACCTTTTTGAGTAATCTTTATTGAATTATGGACACCTTTCAAATTGATGAAGTCTATTCTTTATGGAATAAAGTGTTCCCTCTCCGATCAATAAGACGGGTGGAGAATAATATGACGTCACAAGTATTACCGGGGTGGAAGTCAATAGCGCTTCATTATGGTTGATCTTATTTATGACAGGACTTGTGTGAAAGTAGACTATAGAAAACTTTAAGTACGTATGTATATAAATATAAAAGAAAGTATTTACTTTATATGTTTTTTTAAATGCTGAGGCATTTGGATACCACAACGTTTATGTTTTATATTGAATGGCTCTGTGAATAATTATTTAATTAATTGACGTTGATACATTGAAGAAACAGTGATCGCTTGTTGAGACCCATGGACGATGGAGCAAAGTAGTGACTTGTCTACTAGGTGATAGACTCGATACTGAGTCGTCTAGATAGATACCACTGCAAAGCCATCGTCCGTGAAATAAGAATGCTATGCACTTTTATGTTTCGGGATGCGGGCACTGTAGCTAGTGAACCGGGTATGAGGCCTAACATCGGTTCTCTCGGATGACGGGCACGGCAGCACTGATGGAGAATAATGGCTGTCTATTAGTTGTTGGTCTCCTTCAATACCGCTCTGTCATGGTAAGGCGTATCACTTACAATCAGGTGAGCGTCCTGACCGTCCTGTAAATTTTGTAACATAAAAAGTTAAAACTAGCGAAATCCGGGGTTTTTGAAACGAAACAGGGAGACTTGAATCCAGCTACTAGAAATGGGCTAGATCGACAAGAACGATATCCCGGCCTCAGAAGTCTAACAACGATTTGCAGTGTGTTTCGCTTCATGTGTGAGGTTACCGGAAGCTAAATAATCTCTTTCCCGTCTGTATCTCATCTTTTCTTTCTCCCTTTTTATAGATTAGCAACCTTAGATAATTAACAGTGAACAAACAAGGTGCACAATCACTAAGAAACGTCAAGCAAAAAATGTCCGAGCCGCACTACACATACCTACATTATATTCATAACATAAAATTTTTCATTTAAATTTTGACCTTAACGCGTCCTTTTAAGGGTACAAAATTACAAGCACACTAATATGACATTATGACATGTAATGAGCTGTGACGTGATAACGAACGAAAATTTTGCCCAACCGACGCGATTGGCAGAATTATGCCGGAGACACTTTTTGATTGAGATTGTGCATCTATGTAGTTAGTTTATTATTTACTATCAGATGAACAGTCTGTTCTTTTGTCGGGCTATGAAATCAATAATTGAATGGTAGTTAAAATTAGGTGGTTAAAATTCAAATGCAAACCGAGTAATCTATTTTCGTTAAAAATAGTTTTAAAATATGTCCAAAGCTTTTCAGGTACGTACTTAATAAATATAAGGTGCAAAAGACAGACTTTAAATTACTTTTTAAATCTGGGGGCACGGCAGTGCCCCCGCCAAGTCGAGCGCGAAGCAAACACTGCCGTATCATCCTTTACAGGATCCATTTCGTCGCATTATCAGACCCCAATTTGAGAACCTTTGAATAATACAAGAACACTGAAATTTTCGTCATCGAGGAATATATAATAACCTACTTTAAATCCAACATTTGTTGAACATTCTTTATATGTTATTATCTTAATCAAGCCTACAATTGACTGTTTATTGAATCACCGTTTTCCAAGTGGCAAATTTTATCCTCAATAGGTAGCTTCTAGCGTTCTGACGACAGATTGGTGGAATGGTGTCATGGAGCGCCTGGTTTTGTATCCTTCCTTGTGTAGTCTTCAACGGCCAAGTCCCACAACATTTACCATAATAATAAAGTAATCGCAGATTTAGAACCTTAGACTTGGCACGTCTTTGTCTAGATTTCATTACTTTTAGAGATAATCAAGCCTCCATCGAGACTTGGCTCGATTTTTTACAGAATGTTTTTGGTGGGATTAATAAATTACACGAAATAGGGCCTCGCTATTTTCTAAGCGAGCTTTGCCGGCTAATGCATATTGACTTTCAAAGCAAACACAGACAACTTTAGTATCTGTGTAAATGATAATTAAAATGACTTGATTATATATAACTAAATAGGGCTGCCAAATATATTTTTTTTATGTTTGTAAATATGTGTAAGTGGGTACACTTTTTTAGAAGAAACATCTATTTTGACTAGGTAGGTGCAGTAATGTAGGTGTAATATTTTATGTAAAGGTTATGGAACATACTTACACACAATTAAAAAACTGAATCACAGAGAATCACAGGGTAGTAGCACAGATAATATAATATATTCTATGTAGTAGTTATCTTTGACGTAAAGTTTTAAACTTTTATCACGGTATTTTGTCAATTCAATGCTTATACTCCGTTATGTATTATTATTTCTGTACAATAATAAAATATATTATAATAATGTATTCATAAAATGTCCGGGGCTCAATAAGGTCTCCTTTAATCATTTGAATTTGGAGTAGATATTACAAGAAGAAAAACACCCCATACCTATAAATTGATTTTGTATTGTTTTTTACGCGATAACGTTCGAGCGGATAATTGGATGTCTACTAATTGATACCAAAATGTGCTCTTAATATTTAAAACTTTTAAAATATTGCATGAACTTGGACGATAGCCGATGAAGCTGAGAGGTTTCGAAGTGGGAACCTTGAACTAATAAGTGAGGCGTTGGGTGTTATATTTTCTAAATAAATTGTTATTTTAAACTGCCGCTGAATTTAATGGCTTTGGACTATTTTAATTTTTATATAAATAAGAATAAAATAAGATTGTATGGAATAAATTGATTATAATTGTTAATGTACATAAACTAGCGCAGCGGATATAATTACTAAAAATCGCTGCAACACTTTTATATTAACGTTTTTGGCAACCCTATTTAACCGACTCTGTGAAATCTAATTACAATGTCGTATATTATTCACGAACGCAAAACGCAGATAAGTTAGTGGATTTAGAGCAATGTAATGATAGAGTGAAAACATTTCGGTATGATATGTTAATTGCAAACGATACTGGGATCTTTTCTCTTCGGAGCAAAATTAAAATTTTCATCATGGGATAGTCCTATGTCAAGCAGTAGACTACGATAGATTCATAGAGAAAAGAAAGAGTTCATTATAAGCTTGTATATTAAGTGTTCTTCAAAAATCAATACTAGCCTCTATGATATTTGGGACCTCATCTCACTTGACAGTGGCCTATTCTGTCCAGAATTAATTGTTAGTGACAACCTAGTATTGTTATGGAAGGTGAGCTTGACAAAGATCCTTGCATACAATCATAGGGACCAAGCAAACAAGCCAACCTGGGTGGGTAGACCCGACGGCTCAAATTGCCCTCCGAAGCACGGAACCATTTTTTTTAGATAAACAGGTGATTCAGACCGGATTTTAGTGAAATCGCTGGGTATAAGGAACCTATCATCTTTTGTCTCAGGTGGCGAGCGTAGTCTTTGTCATTTTCAGGCGTACCACTTAGGTACCACCAGGTGAGCGTCTAGACCGTCTTGTTATACGTACTTATTATTACAAAAAAAAAGACTGCAACGTCTTAACCAAACGGGGAAGAATCGCACAAAATGACTTTTACTATGTATTCATCCTGTGAGATCCGGGCCCCGTGGGATGAGTGACCTCATGGAGGCAGTAGTATCGATACTGCGTATATTGCAGTATCGATGCTGTAATAGATAGGAAGCTCTGAAGATAGGAACTTCAGAGCTCATCTAGCTCTGAAGTTCCTATCTTCAGAGCTCGTCTAATATTTTAGCAAGCGTAGTAAAGAATAGGACTCGGTTGTCTAACTTACAAAAGGTCGCTGGAAAAATCTGGAAAGTTTGGAGCCACATGGACGAAGAAAATATTGGGCAACAGTTGGTAGCAAAAGCTTGAACTGTTTTATCAAATAAAAAATATATTTCTAAGTTTGAAATTTTACTTAAGGACAATTTAGAAAATACCTTTTTTAGTTACAAGTTCATTTAAAATAAACAGTTCACTTGACAGGGGTATTATACAATCGCGACGAAGTTTCTTATAAAAATATTGGTTCCATAAACTAGCACAGAACTCTATTCGGATATTGCTTCTTAGTTCCTAATTACAGCAATCAGTTATCGAACCGTTGAGTCCAATTCAATTTCCAACTTGAAAGGGACCGGAGACATTTCTCAGCGGACATAGTTTTAGTTCTTTTCGATAGTTGCAGAAACTCGTCTGCTTTAAAAGCGATGGAAATTAATTATGGAAACTTCACGTACGTAACTGAAATGTTTACAAGTTGGTTTCAGTAATGAACTGGTTGAGCCCTGCAAAAAATAAATTTGATTTTTCTTTATGTATTTGTTATTTCAATATTAATTGGATCAAAAAATAATTCTGGAAAGGTGAACTAATGTCGTGATCATCAATAATTTTGGAATATTGATAGAATCTTAGACAAATTCGTTGCGTGTGAATGAAACAATAATTCTGGAATATTGTTCTAATCGCTACAAATAATGACAACTCGTGTCAATTTGAACGAATAGCTAAATAGCACAATCATTCTGGTACGTTTTGGTCACATTTTGGCAAGTGTACTAGACGATAACATCAAAGGTGCTCTATGAGTGATCTGTAATCTAAGTAATACATATGCAGTAGCACGGAAAGCACCCTAATATTGTACTCATATTATAAAATGTATTTATAGAAATATAATTCCATTCTAGACTTATTATACGAGTTTTACAAAATTAATGCTGAATAAACAAATTATCACATTGCATTGAGCAATACTTAGTTAAGCGCGCGGACGCCGCCTGCCCTACCGCACCTACGCCTACCTGGGCCACACCGCGCGCTGCGAACCTGCCTTACCCTATATCGGAAATACCGGAATATCTGTATATAAAACTTAGAGCATCAAAGTTTCATAATCGCTACGGACCGGGCATGCCTAGGCAGGCGCGGGTACCCCTCGTAATGCATTTGCACAGAACTGTTGCGTTCACAGGCAGCTTCCGCTATCAGGCCACCAAATGCTGGAATAATATTCCCCCCCCTATAAGATCAGCAACATCTAAATTTTCTTTAAAAACTTATAAAAATACGTTATTGGAGAAACAGGTTAAGGAAACGTTTGGAAGGCTTGGTGGCGGGCAGCGTGGAGCTGATAAAAAGATAAAAGAGTAGCACCCCTTTTTTAATGTGTTATTGTAAATTGCTTCTGAATATTATACCTTATATATGTATATTATGTGTATGTAGATTTCGCTTATATTCTCATATTCATTTATTTAGTATCACATTAATTTCTTATATATATATATATTTTATACTATTGTCATTTTTTATATTTTTTAAACATATACTTCACGGCACTGCCGTCTCGTCTCTCGCAACCGCACAGGCGGCAGCTGAAAATCAGCGTTTTTCTGTAAGAAAACCTTTTGCTGAGCTAATGCCTTTTTGTCTTGCTGTGACACACACACACACTGTTGTTATTGTTTTTGTTTATGTTTCTGTTTGCATGCCCGAGTGTTAGTTTTTTTTTTTTTTCTGTTTAGTGTCATTTTCTCTGGTGTGTTTTATTCTGTATGTTTAATATTATTAACCAATTGTTTCTATGTGTGTCTCAACAAACAAATAAACGTTTTATCTATCTATCTATCTATATATAGTATGTATTATATTATCTGTGCACATTTTTAATTGAAAAATATAAGTTTATAAGCCAATTTTTATTTAAAATATCTATTTATTATTGATAAATCGCAAAGTGTTTTACATGATTTTGATGGCTTAAAAAATATTTGATTTTGGTATCAATTGGTTTGCCTCATATTTAGGAGATGTACTTTGAATCACTGATAGGTTCTTATTAAAAAAAATGCCTTTGTTCTCGATTTCACCCTGTATAATGTCAAAACGCTTCATTTTTTTAGAGGTGGAACAGAGTCCAACAGTGGGATGTGACAGTGCTCAAAGCAAATAAATGCAATTTAAAATAAAGGTACTACTTAACTCGTCTCTAACTTTAATAAAGCTCAACTGCTAAATAAATAAACTACTTATGACGTTATAAAACTGCCATACATATCAACATGCCTAAATCCCTACAGAGCGACTGAGCCCTTATGCTTCCCCGCATAACGATATAATCCTAGAACCCTACAGTTGCTAAGCGTTTAACGAACACATGTATTGATGTGTAATGTAATTAAGGACTCCAATTACACGGGTCTGACTTTAATTGTTTCGGATATAACTTATACAAATGTGGCACGTCTCTAGAAGATACTTAAGGACTTGCGGCTTAGTACTGCAGTGTTCGCCGCTCTCGTATCTAAGTATATTGCAACTGTACGTGGAGATAATATTCCCTTTGTACAGTTTAATATTATAATACTGTCGAGTATTGTATGGTGTTCCAGAATATTCTCTTATAATGATATTATATTCTCTTATGCAGCAAGTACATGTAACTTACAAAAGTATCTGAAAGTGCTTAAATTAATATCTACAGACAATTAATCCCAAGAAGCTTGACTCCGAGATCAAAACAAAAGACAAACAAAACTTATCTACTTGCATACAAATTATGTACTGCACGCGGTACAAATCTTGAATTATGGGTGTAATAGTCTAATTTTCAATCATATGGACTGTCAAATATCACAACTCATGACTTACAGTTTACTTTATACGACAGTGACCACCACTGAACTAAGTACCTCCTTCGTGATAGTGAAATGTTTTATCATAATCTCTACGCATGGCAGGCGGGTCGGAGTTAACAGTGTAGGAACCATGTGAGTATGAAGTTTCCGCGGGAAGATTACGGCGGTGATAAAAGTATTCTCATTTAATGTCATCACATGGTATATCTCAACACTATCACTATATATCAACTAAGGCATGATACATGCACTCAGAATTGTTTAAGTAACAATGAGTCTGTTAAGATTATTTATGTTTGAAAATAAGCATCCATAGTATAGTTGTTAAAAATTGTAAATAACAATATTTTATTCTTAATAATTTAGTGAAAAGATGGCGTCAGCTGTCATAATATATATGTCAATTTTATTTCTTTATATATTGACTAGGTGTTAGTATACTTCGATAGCAATGTGTTTCCCGAAAAGGGATAAGTAACGGAGGCAATTTTGTAAAATGCTCTGTTCAATTGTCATTGTAAGTTAGAAAATAAATATTGTACATTTATTCCAGTGCATGTTTCATTACCACTCTCCGTAGTCTTGCATTTTATACATAGTCTGTTAAATTATCTATCGTTATGTAGTAGTAGGTGCGTCGGTGGCTCATTGATGTGGACTGTTGCTTTCCGATCTGAAGGGCGCAGAAACGAATCCCGTCACGTACCAATGTCTTTTCGAATTCACATGCACGTTATCCGACGCTCTTACGGTAAAAAATACATCCTGAGGAAACCTGCGCACGCCTGTGTAGAGATTCAAAGGTTGTGCGTGAAGATAGCCAATCCACACTTGGCCCACGTGATGAAAGATGACTTAGGCCTATACACCCGTATAGGCCTAAGTCATCTTCCCCCTCAGTGGGGATGTTTAATGCACTGCAGCTGATGATGTAGTGTTATCAATTAGCAGTCACAATACAGCAATTTTTCACTGTAATAATGCTGTTATGCTTTTATTAAAAGCTTTTTAGATACACAGCTTAATCAAATACAAAAGATAAAAGCATAATAAAAGACCAGTTAATCAAACGATTGTCCTGCTATAATTACATGTTATATGAGCCTTGAAGTAGATTTATAGAATTACTCAGCGTCTTGGTGACAAATAGTGTTCTAACAAGTTCTTAATGGAACTCAATCAATGAATCATAGAGCTGGGAGATAAACTTCAAATATTTTATAACTGTGCTATCAACTCAAGAAGGCAAGAACTAGTGTTTTTGTTCGAAATTGTTATTGAACACTATTTTCGTCATAAAAAAAAAGTATTTACCTATCTAAAGAAGTAATAGCGTGTGTTTTACAATCTTATTCCTGCTATTGCTTTTAGCTGTGTTGTAGGTTGAAGGGTGTGAAAGGCAGTGAAAGCAACATTGGCTTTGACCGATGAAAGTCGAATTGACCAAGAATCTACGGCTGAAATGATCATCAGATTTAATTTAGTCATTATTTGAAGACCAATGTGCGCGAATGGTTGAAAGTCGGCTATTACACCAATAGTTCCAGGTTCGAACTTTGGGCTGTACAAATAGTTGTGCGCACAAATATGTCTGTTTGTAAAGTCTGGATGTTTACGTGCATGATATGTTGTTAATATATTGATAAAAAATAATATAACATAATGTTTTAGTTTTTAATAACTAGATGAGAGAGAGGGGGGCTAGATGGTGTTGTGAAATGTCGGTAGATATATTTATAATATAATAAATAGAATGCCATATACGTTTTCTCGCTACTTAAATATTGAAAAGTAAACATCTCGCATTTCTGTATTTGTATTGCGCCTATACGTTCGCTAACCAATGTCATCTGTATTATTGAGGCGCAGAAACTCATGGCACCACCAACCATTGATAACATTATATTAACTCATCCATTAATAGATAAATCAACAAAGCTAGTGTACATTACAATAAAACAGATAAACAGAAACTGGAGGGTGTCGGGGATAATGTTATCTTAATAACTGATTGAGTTTACACTCAAACCACGGAGAACAAGTGTTGTTTAAATTAGTTGGTTATTAGAAACTGAACGTTAATCCGAACGTTTCACATCTCTAAGTCTAAACTACCAATTACCACTCTTAATACACCTGTAAAGTATGTTATTTATCTATAGTGACACTAATATTTATCTTATAATAATATTTATAATATTATATTTGAGTATTCGGTGACTTATTGATGTGGACTGTTGCCTCCGATCTGGAGGTGCAGGTTCAAATTCAGTCACGTACCAATGTTTTGAATTTTAGAAATATAAGCATGTTTAGCCGACGCTTATACGGTGAAGGAAAACATACGTGAGGAAACCTGCGCACGGTTGTAAAGATCTCAAAGGTGGTACGTGAACCACCAATCCACGCTGAGAGCCTAGTGGATGACTGTGGCTTCTACGACCCTTTACGGATAGGCTGGTGCCCGTTGGTGGATAGATTAATAAGCCCTGAT
This sequence comes from Leucinodes orbonalis, assembly GCA_019425675.1. Classification (NCBI taxonomy): domain Eukaryota; kingdom Metazoa; phylum Arthropoda; class Insecta; order Lepidoptera; family Crambidae; genus Leucinodes; species Leucinodes orbonalis. The sequence continues at coordinate 14,286 of PQWD01011352.1, forward strand.
TAGTGTTACAACTATTCAGTAACGAGAAATGTTATCTTTTTGAGTGCAGTAAAGCAATCTATGTTTTCATGAATCGCTTTTTCGATTAAAGTGCTTTAACAGAAACCGGCCTGAAACAACGTTGTTTATTCAATAAAGGTACCGCAAAATATTGTAGAGTTGAAATATTCGAAAAAACATCGGTACGTGGTACGAACTCTCAACACTCTCAACCTTTACACTCTCTTAATATCTGCAATAAGTAAAGGTGTTACTTTACGTAATGGAGTTTAGCGACGATGACGTAGTAATTACAATTGATTAGCGTTTCCGTACGGGTAGCTGTTTAAAAAATCTATCATAAACCACTGTCATAAGCGGCCATAAATGAGGCGGTTTGTTTTTATTCCTGCATAGAACCAATATGCCGCCCATCAGCCACACCCATAACCGTAAATAAGATTTATACTGGCATAATGGAAAAACTGTCAGTCGTTTAAATAAATACCAGATTTTTTTGGGTCTTTTTAGCCTTTTATCTGGACCTATGCTTGGCTGTGGTCCACTTTTGTTTTTATTTACCTGCGAATAGGATGAGTGCCGGGTGCGTGTAATAAACGGTTTTGTTAGTGGTTGTTACAGCTCCCTGGATTGTAATTGCTTGTTCAATGTGTTACTAGTAGAATTAAGGTTTTTTTCTTTACATTACTATTTTGAGTACGAAAATATCAGTAATTTTGTGACTAACTTTTTATATAAAATAACAGTAATTTTGTGTTGGTTTTGCCATAAGTTACCATTTTGTGTTTACCATAGTAAAATCATAAAATGCGGAAGATGGATAGGTTAAGCGGAGAACCGGTAGTAAAGAGATAAGATTTATGTCCAGCAGTGGACTTCGCTAGATTGAAGAGAATGATCAAATTAAAACGGCACATTGAAAGTAGTTGCTTGAATATCTTGCGTTACAAGATCAACCGAACAGGCTAGTCGCTTTACTATCGAGATATAAGTAAACGTAGGTAGTATTAAATTAAACCGGGTTCACATTTCAGTAGGTAAGCGTGTACTCTCGCCTCCCCGGGGAGTTTGGACTGAAAGGGGCGTCCGTGTTACCGGTCGGGGGTACTGTGTCGCGATTTGTATTAGAAAATGTGCTGCGATGTATTTTGCGGTATTAGCTTTCAATTTGAACGTGGATTTTTAGTGTTTATTTATGAAACCATATACACCAAGATACAAAATACGTATGGCATTGAAAATATAGTAATTGTTTTAATTCCAGCACTAAAGCAAATTAAAATGGAAAAACTGCGCAAACAATCCGTCAGGTTAATGATTGGCTTAAAAACAACAAATGAAGGAGAGTACGGATAGCAAAGCAATCATTATTTTCAACCTATCGCAGTCCACTACTGGACAAAGGTCTCCACCATTTGAGCCAAATATCCCGGTTTTCCGCAACCTTTTGTAAGTCGTCGGTCGAAGAATCATAATTAATCCTAACATTTTGAAAGGTCAACTTACTTCAATCTGTCAAGGCAGGCAAGCATTACACTGTCTTGGTCTGTGAGAATTTAGTAAAGTAAAAATATACCACACTTTTCTTTTTTAAATGTTTCCAGTCAAAATGTTTACAGAATGTTTGACTCTTTTATTTAAAATTGCAAGTCATACAATGACTCGAGCTTGTCGAAAACGGCTGCGCAACAAACAAGGTATTTTTCCATCGGTACGAACATTTTAGGGCTCTAACTCATAAATATTTCGAACGGTTTTATAGAGTTTCAGTGACCTTTTACTGAAACATCAGTATTTTATCACTTTTACTTTCAATTATTTTATCAAAATTAAGTATTATTTGGAAGTAATATTTTATAAAAGAATGCTAGATTTATCGTAAGTAAGTGATCGATACGTCGTTAGCTCATTGGTATGGATGTTACCTTCCGATCTAGAGGGTACAGCTTGGCACTTCGGTGATACGATACTAGACGATCAGTGATATCAAAATTCTGTACACATACGAGTAACGCATATTACTTAATGCTAAAGAAATCCTCCATCAATGACTTTAATCATGAAGAGGTTCCATATCGAACAGATTCAATTCGTGATAGTGGATCGCCAGAGTTGCCAAATAGCAGGATGTGCCATTTGACGACTCATTTGGTTTAATAGTTGAGACGTCGGCAACTACACCAAGGGTGTGATCCCCGGGTAGCACAAACATTTGCCAAAAGGCAGCATTGGCAGGGTCACCACATTACATATTGTGGAGACCGGGAGATAGAATAACACTCTTGTATTTTGTGTTCACTCCGGTATGTACAGAATTTTACACTTGTAATGACCTACCAAATGTTATAAATCAAAAATGCATTCTGTTTGCAGATGACACGACACTTATATCGAAATCTAAAAGTAAAGAAAACCTAGAACAAATATCAATGCAAACTTAGAAAATAGTTACGTGGCTTGAGAACAATAATTTGAATTTAACATTAAGAAAACAAAATTGATTAAATATCAAACTAAACAAAGCCATAGATGTAGTCTTAAAATCAAAAGTAAAAATAACGAAATAGAAAGTGTATCCACCACTAAGTTCTTAGGGATAATAATGATGAATGTTGTAGTTGAAGCCCCATATTGACTACATAGTAATAAAAGATAGGTTATATATGCCTGAACAGAATCAGGCAAGTGGCATCCAAATCAGCTGCTACTGCCGCTTATCATGGCTATGTAGTTCTGTCATACGATA
>PQWD01011353.1:0-10670 GCA_019425675.1 Leucinodes orbonalis
TCGTGGTCTTATTTACACGTACCTATCTCGATAAACCAGCTATCGAACATTGAAAGATTTTTAATATCGGGCAGTAGTCTCCACGTAGTATAGATAGATGTAGATTTACTTTTTTTTTTGCGAAGTCATATTTACTTTCTAACTATCGATAAACAGATGTAATCAAGAAAGTAAAAGCACGCCGCACGGTCAGCAAACTTTGGTTGTTCTTATTTGTGAAGATCAAACCAAGTTATCCTCTTGCCATTAAATGTCGGCAACGCACTAGTTTTGTGGATTTACGAGTGTTCATGGGATCTGGATACTGATTTCACTTATCATGTGATAGTGGTACCAGCACAATAAATACAGGTCGTCTGCCGGTACCGCACCTTAAATTACGTTTAGGGATCGAAAATAAAAGATGATGCAAGACGGTAAAATTTAAACAAGACATAAGTGAGTAAGTATTTATTAGCAATGTAGTACCGTAAACGTAAAACGTCCGTAGAAAATACATTGATCACAAAATATTTATTATATATACGAAAACTATAACAGGATAATTAGTATTACAAAATGAAAAGGGTTATTAAAAATCCTTAGTTTTGTTATACAGAGGCAATAACCACAACTAAAAAAAAAGTGTAAATTAATTTAACTTACAATATTTTAATATTTTTCTATACATTTAGTTCCGTAACTACACAATTCACGATTTGAAACCTTAATTATGTCTTAAAGCTTAAATTATCGTGATTTACGCTACCTTTCGTGGGGATACAAAATACAATTCAAGTAACATTCGACATTATTCGTAGCTTTGCTTGAAAAATGCTTATTATTTTCAGTATTGGTTAATATAAAGTACAAACAAGCATAGATATCATGTATGTGTTTCGTTTTATATTGAGGCAAATATACTTGAATGTGACATTATAGGCTACTATTAACACTTCAAACGACACAAAAAACTACGCCTATCACGCCCTAATCAATCACAATCTATATTTTATTGGTGTTTTACTATATGATTTAATAACAATTTCTACTAATCATCTACGTATTCTCATACATATATCAAATCAAAAATATTAATTTTTGAAGCATATAATGATAGTATCGATTTTAAAAGGTTAACAAAAATATTTATATAATAGTAACAAATATAAATAAACACACTTTAAAGTATGATTCCACGTTTTGAAAATGATTTATAGAAAAATGTAGTGCCTTCTTCGACGTGTAAAAATGCAAAAATAAGAATGTTTTAAATAAGTAAAATGCGATTAAAAAATTCATGAAATATTGTCAACTTGATCCAAATATTATATTCTCTCGAGTCTGAACTTATTCTAAATCAGTATTTGATTTTAGTTACCATTATAAATATAAGTTGGTATTTATCGGCTAAGTGGTGGCGATGGAAAAACAGGCATCTATTCTTTCCCATTTGTCATGTTGCCATTCTGCAATGAAAATTCAATGTTTATTGTTACAATCCTATCTACAATTTACGCTTATTAAAAGGAGCATCATTTTCGGTAGCAGATAGAGAAGCGTTGAGATATTGAAAACACTTGAATTCTTTCGGCCCCTGCGTGCTCCGGCAAGGATGTAGGGATGATAGTCGGTAATAGTTTACATTATAATCAATAGTACAATATCATCATCAGCTCATTAAACGTCCCCACCGAGGGGCACGAGCCTACCCGTATAGGGTGATTAGGCCTTAGTCGTCCACGCGGCCAAGTGCGGATTGGACGACTTCACACACAACCTTCGAATCTCTTCGCAGGCGTGCATGAAGGTTTCCTCATATTTTTCCTTCACCGTAAGAGCGTCGGATAACGTACATATATTTTTCGAAAATTCGAAAATACATTGGTACGTGTCGGGATTTGAACCTCAGCCCTCCCGGTAGGAAGGCGACAGTCCACACCATTGAGCCACCGACGCTCTAATAGTACAATATAAGTTCAATAATTTCTCCCGTACAGTAGGTTTTGTTTTTCCATAGGTCTCTGTCGGCTGTATCATCAACAGAAACCCCCTTTACGTATTTTTGTTTAGTCCTGGACAATGCGTCGGTGGCTTAATGTTGTGAAATGTTTGTTGCCTTCTGATCGGGAGAGCACAGGTTCAAATCCCGCCATGTACCAATGTGTTTTAAAAAAATTCGAAATTATATGTACGTTATCTGACGCTCTTACGGTGAAGGAAAACATCGTGAGGAGACCTGCGTACGCCTGCGAAGAGATTCACGTACTGGGTCCGCGTGGACGACTAGGGCCTATACCCATTACGGGTAGGCTCCTGCCCCTCGGTGGGGATAATGAGCTGATGATGATGACTGGCCAATATACGTTTTGTTTTTCTTTCATATTTTTCCGTCCATAACATAAGCTACAGTATTGAAACTTAGGTAACTACCTCTTCTTGTTGCGCGAGGTGATAATGCCGTTTCCTTAGTGCGGCGAGCCTCACGCGTTCTGCCTCCAGGGCCGTCTCCAGCTCGAGCGAGCGCACTTTACTCTCCATTTCTAGACGTCGAGTCGCAGTCAACGTGAGCGCCGACGTGTCAAGAGCCTCTGCGCACACATACAAATAATGTTAACAAAACACATATAAATAAAATTTGAGTGTCTGTTTGTAATATGGAATACGGTACATCACCAAATTAATATGTTATAAAAAGATTGTCCGTCTGTCTTTTTGTTCCGGTCAGTCTCTGAAATGGCTGACCGATGTTGACGGAAATTTTATTAGTAGACAGCTGATACAATAAGAAGTAACTTAGGATAAAACATATCATAATATTCGTAAAAATAAGAAAAAAAAAATTAGATAACTGAAATAAATGTTGGAATGCCCGGTATTATTGGGTAGTATGCCCGGTAGCATTAGTTGGTGGCGGGCGAGGCGCGCTGTGTGTGTGTTACCTGCGTGTCGTGCGGCGTGTGCGGCGGCGCGCGCGGCGGCCAGCAGCGGGCGGCGAGCGACGACGCGCGCGAGGCGGGTGAGGCGGCGAGGCGCGTGTGTGTGTGTGTACCTGCGTGTCGCGGCGTGTGCGGCGGCGCGCGCGGCGGCCAGCAGCGGCGACGGCGGGAGCGACGGCGCGCGAGGCGGCGGAGGCGGGCGAGGCGCGCTGTGTGTGTGTGTGTACCTGCGTGTCGCGCGGCGTGTGCGGCGGTACCTGCGTGTCGCGCGGCGTGTGCGGCGCGCGGCGGCCAGCAGCGCGGCGACGGCGGGAGCGACGCGCGCGAGCGGCGGTGAGGCGGCGAGGCGCGCTGTGTGGGTGTGTGTACCTGCGTGTCGCGCGTGTGCGGCGGCGCGCGCGGCCAGCAGCGCGGCGACGGCGGGAGCGACGGCGCGCGAGGCGGCGGTGAGGCGGGCGGGGCGCGCTGTGTGTGTGTGTACCTGCGTGTCGCGCGGCGTGTGCGGCGGCGCGCGCGGCGGCCAGCAGCGCGGCGACGGCGGGAGCGACGGCGCGCGAGGCGGCGGTGAGGCGGGCGAGGCGCGCTGTGTGTGTGTGTACCTGCGTGTCGCGCGGCGTGTGCGGCGGTACCTGCGTGTCGCGCGGCGTGCGCGCGCGCGCGGCGCCAGCAGCGCGGCGACGGCGGGAGCGACGGCGCGCGAGGCGGCGGTGAGGCGGGCGAGGCGCGCTGTGTGTGTGTGTACCTGCGTGTCGCGCGCGTGTGCGGCGCGCGCGCGGCGGCCAGCAGCGCGGCGACGGCGGGAGCGACGGCGCGCGAGGCGGCGGTGAGGCGGGCGAGGCGCGCTGTGTGTGTGTGTGTCCTGCGTGTCGCGCGGCGTGTGCGGCGGCGCGCGCGGCCAGCAGCGCGGCGACGGCGGGAGCGACGGCGCGCGAGGCGGCGGTGAGGCGGGCGAGGCGCGCTGTGTGTGTGTGTACCTGCGTGTCGCGCGGCGTGTGCGGCGGCGCGCGCGGCCAGCAGCGCGGCGACGGCGGGAGCGACGGCGCGCAGCGGCGGTGAGGCGGCGAGGCGCGCTGTGTGTGTGTGTACCTGCGTGTCGCGCGGCGTGTGCGGCGCGCGCGCGGCGGCCAGCAGCGCGGCGACGGCGGGAGCGACGGCGCGGGGCGCGTGAGGCGGGCGAGGCGCGCTGTGTGTGTGTGTACCTGCGTGTCGCGCGGCGTGTGCGGCGGCGCGCGCGGCGGCAGCAGCGCGGCGACGGCGGAGCGACGGCGCGCGAGCGGCGGTGAGGCGGGCGAGGCGCGCTGTGTGTGTGTGTGTACCTGCGTGTCGCGCGGGCGTGGCGGCGCGCGGCGCGGCCAGCCGCGGCGACGGCGGGAGCGACGGCGCGCGAGCGCGCGGTGAGGCGGCGAGGCGCGTGTGTGTGTGTGTGTACCTGCGTGTCGCGCGGCGTGTGCGCGGCGCGCGGCGGCCAGCAGCGCGGCGACGGCGGGAGCGACGGCGCGAGGCGGGTGAGGCGGGCGAGGCGCGCGCTGTGGGCGGCGGCGCGCGCGCGGGACGCGGCCACCAGCTGCGCCGTGCTGCCCGACACCTCCGTCGCCGCCGCGCCCACGCCCTCCACGCGACCGCACGCACCCACCGCCTCGTCCGCCGACGTACTGCCCACACACGCACACACATATACTCAAATTTAATTGTCATACTGTCATCATACGTATTGTACGCGACAACTTGAGAAGGCAAATTTCTAATGATGTGACATCACTTATGATGTGATAACTTATTATCAGGTAGGTATTTCATCGAGTTCTTTTTTCCATGCAAAAAATAAGAATTACACTAATGAAATAAAATTAATTACGAGTTAAATAAAATAAAACAGATTCATTCAGTTTTGCTATTGTGATAAAAGCTCTTGTAACTTATATTAAAAATTAACCGAGGTCATTTAAAAACACAACGTGAGGAAGATTGAAATCTATATTTTATTGTTAATCCTATGAAATTATGTACTTAAAAACTATATAAAGACTAATTTTCAAAAGATGAAATTAATTAATAAACAAAATATTTAAAAATCGAACCAATCGAATTTACTCTGAAAAAATCTTATTAGTGGTACGCCTTAGAGGATCTTCCCTCAATCATAAAGATGCTGAGAAAATACAATTTCCTAACAAGAAAAAATTTAAGAAGATCAACAAAATTAGAAAAAATTTTAAATATCATCAACAAAAAAAACAATTCTCAAATAGTTTGCGTATCATCCATAAGAAAACAATACAACTCACACAAGAAGTTTGGCAGCGAAGACGACAGATTTCGCCGCGGAAATCAACCCCTGAGACCACTGAGGGTTCTTCCTGTACATCTTCTCCCTGGTGGTTGGGTCGCCGAGTTCGTTCTGAAGTTCGCGCGCATCCTCCACCAGCACCTTCACGGCGCTCATGAGGGTCGTGCACGCGTCCAATATCTTGCCGTTCACTTCTAACTTCAGACCCGAGTCGGCGGCACGACTGGCTACTAACATGGCCTGGTGACAAATATTTTGTAAAAATAAGTACAAAGTTGATGTCAGAAACAATTCCACTAGGTTTTAGCTATGCTTTTTAAAAAAAAAAATATAATTTATCGCGACGTCATTTTTAATATGATTAATAAAATATAGCAAAATATTTTGTGACTGAGGCAAGTGAATCCACATTACTACGTTGAGTACTATTTTAATTTGTGCGTTTTTACCCCGATTACCAAATAATCGTGGAAACAAGTGCGTAATGCAAAATTACCAACTTGTTGCCACTTTTATTTCTTGATTATTTATATTACAACAGTATTCACAGTACAAAATCAATGATCAATTATATTGCTTTACAATATATAGGTGATAATAAGGGATAGTATACCTCAATCTTAGCGGCAGCCTCCTCAATAGCGCGGTCCATGCCGGCGAGCTCGTCGTCCACGTTGGGCGCAGGCGCAGTCCCCACAGAGCGGGCCACTGACTCGACTGCGCCGAGGGTTTTCGATACACTGGCCGACTCTATACGTCCATCGCGTAGTGCACTAAGCCATTGCTGAGTCTCGCTCAGTAAGCTTTTGCAGTCACTGTTCACTTCTGCAATTGGAAATTATTTTTTTTTACAGAATTACCTTAAGGTCCCTAAAAAGATCCCTGCTATAATATTATGGATTTGAATGTGAAATTATTACGCTTGCATGCGAGAACTGATGATCGTAGAAATTTGTACACATTAAGTACCTATTAATAATCAATTTGAGGCGCATGCTAGATAGCTAGGTAAAGAGAAATTTTAACTTTCAGCTTTTATTTGTCTCTCCTTTCCTCTATTGTACCTTAGCATATTTACTCCTTGCTACAACAGAACGCGCTTTTTAAGAAGTGTAAACTTACTTTCAGACAATTCCATATCAGTTGAAGCGTTGGCCAATTCGGAAACATAGGAGGTCATCTCTGCGTGTGTGTGTGCCGCCAGTATCGCGGACCGCGCAACGGACTCTTCGTTTCCTTGAACCTTAAAAAAACATATTAAGGATCAGGCACACATCATGTCGACGATCTTTGAAACGTATTAAGTATGGACTTGCTGTGCCCACGCAGTGTTACTCGCTGTATGAGATATGATGTATATTATTAATCATAAAAAAACAGTAAATATGTTTATTATGTTTTAGCTAAAAATAATTTCACCAAATACGCATATTATCTTTAATTCAACTTATGGAACAATTAAAACGTCATATTAAATACGAACAGCAAGATATTCCCGCCCCTTGAACATGTTAGTACACGAAATTTTTACCTCTTCAAGACGTATGGTCTCCCATTACTTTAAGGAAAAATATTTTTTATTCAAACAGAAATACTTTGTCATTAAAACAATCATTTGACTTTTCGTATTTTGATTTCATATTATTTAATATTATATACATTTTCAATTATATACTTGTTGATAAATTCGGGACATATGCGTAAGGGGCATTCTGCGAATGAGACCAGGGGACATTTTGCGAAGGAACGCCACTCATCTCAATGCAGCATATCAGACCTGCAAGCCTTCTTGGTTTAGAAAAAAACATCTTGTAACATTTGAAGTACAAAAATAATTATACCTGAGTGTGTTTAGCAAGCTCCTTCTAATGCTTCGGCCGCAAGCTGCGAAGCGACGACGTTCAACTCCTGTGCACCGCCCGCTTCCAAAGCCGACAACGCACCCTGTGTCACCTTCATAGCTGCTTCGCTCGCACAACTCACTATTTTACGCTTTCTATATAAAAAATATTTCTCCTAAATCTCAATCTCAACAAACTACTTACTGCTGCAACAATATCTGAATTTGCGGAGGTAAGAATTTGCACATAATTTTTATGAATATATGGAGTGAAACTATTTACAGAGAAAACGTTTAAATTTCAAGTTACTTACTACAAAAAAGGACTTTCATACAAACTTCGAAACCACGATTTTTACCCTTAATTACTGAATTTGCGGATAAATATGAAACAATGATTTAAATGAGAATACATTCGAATAACTTTAAAAATGGTAAAGTTTCATATTAACTTTGTAACCCAGTTAAAATAATCTTTCTGAATGTTTCCTACGTTATAAAAGAAACCCCAACAAAATATTTTCAATAGTTTCTAACTCACTTAATCAGCTTGACTTTTTAATTAAACAAACGCATTTAATTGTAAGAAAAAGTTTAAAAATCGCTTACGCTTCTGTAACTGCTCCTTGGCTTCTTCTAGCTGTTTTTTGAGTGAAGCAAGGTCCGTCTCAAGTACTGTGTTATGTTGCAACAAGTCCTGCAATTCACACTCCGCATTTAATCGTTTGCTATCCGCATGCTGAAGTCTGGCTTCTAACATCTTCGTACGTTATTTTACATATATACAAATAATAATAAACAATGTACACAGGATATAAATAAAATTTATACTCAACGCAAGGCCCGATCCGTCAAGGCCAAGTAGGTCCAGAAATATTCCAGGTCATGCAGGATAATGTAGGGATGCAGAGCGATCAAGATGCGGAGCCAAACCGAAGTCGAGGAAGAAAATAAAAACAAAACATGCCATTAGAAGTCATGCTACTAAACTAATAGAGATGCAAGGCAAACCGGGGATAGCTTTATTCACATAATTACATAGCATAAAAAATTGGTAATAAAGATTTATAACAATTTAACGCTAAAACGTTATACATAAAATTACAAACCTGTTTAACCCTTTGAACGTCAGGAATCCAGGCAGTAGAAAATCTATTGTTTCTGACGCCATTGGCGTTCAAAGGGTTAACAACAAATAAAACAGACACAATGAGGCCACGAAATACAACTAAATATTAAAGAATAGTTATTAAACACCAGAACCATATTCACCGTCACCACAAAACAAAAAGATGAGAATAATATGAGAAACCAATGTAGGTACACGCAGACATCAACAGATGAATTTTAATTATGTCTTGCCTAACCTGCGTTTCTTTTTCTTTCCCTAAAATAAGTTCATCCAAATCTTGTCTCTCAGCGGTTTTGGAATTTTGTATTTTAGCTAATTGTGACTTGAGCAACACATTTTTCTTCTTGTATCTTATCAAAGCCGTCATCTTTTTCACATAATCTCAAATTGAAATTGTTTTTCTTGATCTTTCATTTTTTCGCATAAAGTTTTCAGTCGTTCATTATCTATTTGTAATATTTCTATGGTTTCGTTTAATTTATTCATTGTGGTTTCTTTTTCATTAACTATAAAACTATGCTCGGCCCGTAATTTTTCGATGATCGCTTCTTGTTCTTTTATAGCCTTTTCCAAAACCTAATAAATATACTTAAAATAGAATAAAAATAATGAATAGGGACGACACAAGTCACAAATATAACGAACCTGTTTTTCTGAATTAAGTGAAACAATTTGTTTTTCATTATTCGATATTAATTCCATATTTTTAGCTTTTAGTTGCGATATCTCATCATGCAGGTGTCTCATGTCCTGATTCTTTAATACTATGTTACTTTCGTTTCTATTAACTATATCATCATGTTCTTCTTTCAGTGAAATAAATTCGTTTCTTCCTATTTCAAGCTCAGCTTGCGTTTCTGTGAGTTCTTCTTCAAGCCTTAGCACATTTTCAGAAAGTTTTGTTACTTCAACGTTAAGGGCAATGACTTGGTGATCTTTTTCTGTAACCATACTTTTTAGGTTTGCAATGATTTCATCCTTGCATTCTATTATATTCTTTAATTTATCATTTAACACAGCATTTTCTATAGTTTTCTCCTTGATATTATTTGCAGCTTCAGTTTTCTGGTTTTCTAACATTGCTTTATAATTATTTAATTCTATATTGAGTTCATCAATTTTCTTGTTTAAATCAACAATCTTGAGTCATTATTTTCATGTAGCGATTCCTCTAGATTTCTGATTTTTTTGTTAGAATCATCTAATTCCTGTTCAAGAACGCATGTCAAATTAGCCTTTTCTTTAACTTCAGATTTAAGAACTTCTATATGTTTTAATGCTTCTTTTAGTTTTACTTCAGCATTGTCATTTACTAAACATTTTGCTATCTCTTTAGATTGCTCTTGCAATTTTAATTCATACGTATTTTTTGTTATTTCTATATGTTTTTGTAAAACTTCAAGTTTGTCTAAAGCTTCTTGGAGTTCAATATCTTTATTATTAACAACATTTTCCAATTCCAAGTTTTTAAAAGACAGCTCTTCCTTTAGCCTATCACATTGGTTTCTAAAGTCAGTGTCAGCATTAATTAATTTTAGTTGTAAATCGTCCAATTTCGCCTGCACCTTGTTATTATCTAGCATTTGTTCCTAAATGGGTTAACACATTTACATTACATAATGAATACTAAAAAAAATACATGACATTATTAATACAAGTATATTAGTCACCAAATAATCTGTTAGTGATATACAGTTAGCCAAGACACTACGCCATGCGTTAAATATCATGCATCTATTATACCTACATAGTTGATGTTTATTTGGCATTACATATATTATTTTTTTATTACAAATGCTACAAATAGTACTAACCTCTTTCTCTTGTTGGTGTTGCTGTAATAATTCGGCCACTTGCCTTACTGCAGCTTCTTTTTCTTCTAATGCTTTTGCAAATTGATCTGAACTCTTTTCTCTTAATCCTGTAAGTTCCTCTTTTACTTGCTAAGTTCATTTCCATTTCAAGTTTTTCTTTTTTTACCATTTCTAATGCTTCCGTAGCCTCTTTTAGTTCGTTTGCAAGTGTGTTTAGTTTTTCTTGTGTTTCCGTTTTAGCAGTCCTATTTTCTATTTCAAGTGCCTCCATGGAAGCTCTTATGGTTTCCAGTTCGATTTCTTTTTGTCTTGATTGTTCTAATTCAGTTCGAAGGTTTAATATTTCACTTTTGTATGCTTCAATTTCTTCACTCGACGATGCACTTTGCTGTAGAAGCTCGACATCCCTGAGGAAAAGTATAAAGGTTTAATAGGTTTGCAAGCAAAATTTAAAATAATATCCATGTGACTTTATAGGTATTGTATAAATAATATCATCTTTATATCTTACTTCATCCTATCGTTGAGTTGCTGTTGAAGAGCCGCTTTAGCGCTTTCGTGTTGTGCTGGCCGCCGACTCTTAGGCTTGCTGACAATTTATCAACTTCCGCTTTTCTGTTATAAAAAACAAACTAAATTATATTTAATACTCTGCCAATTGACGTAATAATAAAAATGT
>PQWD01011354.1:0-10226 GCA_019425675.1 Leucinodes orbonalis
AAAAAATACGGACAGAGTCTCGCTGACAACAAAGGTGTGTCGAAATCCAGCCAGTTCTTGTATGGCAAGCAACAAATATGAAACATAGGCTCGCATCTTTTAACAACAGATCCGAGAACTGAAAAAACATGACTTGCGCAGTATAATAGTAAAAAACCGAAGTAATCAAAAGGAACACTAAAAAAGTAATTACTTTTTAATAATTCAATTACCTACGTATTTCTAGAATAAAACATTAAATTGATAAACCATAAATATCAGAAAATTGTTTGCCACAATGACATAGAACTCGCGCTTGTGGTAACATGATTATTTCATTACATTGGGGCTCGTGGAATATCGGCTAGCGCGTTTGTTTATAGTGCAAATTAAGCAACTGTAAGCAAAGTTGTTTGTCGATGGGGTGCCTTTATATGGTAGTCGTCAATTTACATTGCCCCTGCTTAGTAGACGGTTATTAAAAAGATCACTAATTGATTGAATAATCCCCCAAATCCCACACAGTATGAGGAGCACGTCTTTTGAGGTACAATAATTTGTTGATGAAATAACGGAATTTGGCAGCCTAAGATTAAAATTAAAAAAAATCGATTGAGCCGAATGTGCCCAACCAATTATGAATTTTTCCTCTAAATTGAAAAACAATTCAGATTAAATAATATTTTGAGAATGCGAATGGATTTCTAGCTGAATTCATCTTGAAGTTTATTCTAGTTAGCATTACACAACTTCTTCTATTTTTCAAAAAAACCCAAACAAATGTAATCTGCTTATGTCAAATACAGGTGCAGTACCTACTTTATTATCAACGTTTCAGTTATAAATAACCATTATTAACAACGAATATTGATATGTGATATCTACTGACATATCAAAGTCCTCATTGAAAGTTAACTACGTTGTATCACGTTGACCGCTATAACCGCTGATTCAATGGACACAGGTCAAAGGCTAAGTAAAGCGTGCAAAAACTTTACACCAGGCAATAATGATGCAAAAACTGCAGACGTATACCATGAAAAAGACTGCAGAATTTATAAATAATAACGTGATAACGTCACTATTGAACGATTGTGTGAATTATAAAAAAAATTACATCTAACTAGATATTCTCTAAGCGTTGATAAAGATGCATATGATTACAGGATACGTATATCTACATTAAAAATGATTTCCAGCTGATCTCATGTTGTATGCCTTTTTATCAACATATATTGTAAATGGAATAGAAATGAAAATAAGAACCAGTATTAAGAAATTTCCCTTCTAGTCTCACTATTTAGCACGATCAATTATTTTGCAAAAAGCAAGACTGCGGGGGTAAAAGTTACGATTGGGGTATTTTTATGCTAATAATTTAATATTTTTTGAATATATTTCCTAAAAACGTTCAATAGTAAAAATGCACATTAAAACCTATATAAACTGACGTTCAATAACATTCGGTGCATACTTTGCCTACTTCGCCAATTAGACGTCTACCGATAAAAACTTCATTGCAGACGAAAGGTGAGGGCAAATTTTCCGGCTGAACGAATAGTGAGAACAAAAAGCGCTTCTCAAGCGATCAGATGATCGTGAAGGCTGTCGATACGTATCCATAATTCATGATAGGAAACCACAACTGAATAAAGTTTCGACGGAATTTCGTTTGCTGTGCAAAATAAGCTCGTTCGTAACGATATCAAAGACATTATCTTGACCTTTCGATACCTTAACCTTTGAAAGAACACAGTGTTGCACATTAACAGATCTTGATGAAGCAACACGAGTCGTTGTATGCTCATTAAATGACACCTTACTTAAATTAGGTATATTAAGGTGCATCTATGTGTACTTTTTTCGAAATTAGCGAAACCTTTTGTAAATGATCCCGACGCCTGACGATTCAGGTTCATTGTTCCGTACTTAAATTCTCGTCCTATTCTTTCCTCAGACAGGCAAGTAATTGAATATCAAACACGTAAATAAAGAATAATATAACGCTATCCAAAACCATTTAAATAACCTATTTTTGCTGAATAAGAACTGACTACGTAAGGTCCAATTAACAATAGATACATAATGCGGTTACTACGCATATTATAAACGCGCAAGATCGGAAATATGTGGAAATTAGAAGAACCAAAATGGATATTTTATACTGTATATACATGAAAATAAAGTATACATTCCTTGAAAAAACGAATGTCCGCATTATTATTTCGTACCAGCTGTGCCTGCGGTATAAGACATTCTCCCGCACTAAAAATAACCTAAAATTACTTCGTTAAGTAACTAAACGCGCAGCTCACCTAAGCACGCCGCCACGCGAAAACTAAACTTTTTCAAAATAAAATGGTATTTTCGAAAGTAGTCTATGTTTTCTTATATCTCTTAACTGTCAAAAAAAGTCCGATAAAATCTGTCCAGCTAATAAGAAATGGTTATTTTGACGTATTTATTTTATGTGTATATCATATGCATGAAGAAAAAAATTGTTATTTCAATATTAAAATAAATACTACAAATGTATATATATTCATGTATAGATCAGTAGCGTGCACTTCATATATACAATAAGCAGTGCATACCCTCTGCGTCCAGACAACCCGTAAAACCGAACATATAAAAATTCCCACTTATTCGCCATTTCCTCCAGAGATATGAAACCATAGGCGATCTGCTGTCATAATCAGAACTCAATATGACAATATTGTTTTGCGATTAGTGTGCTCACTTTGCTTGCATACTCTACTCATTATATAAAAAAATTGTAAGTAGATGAAGAGCACTTTCGCTCCTGACATGCCGCCACATTGGCAGAAAGCAAATCGATAAGCGTCTGTGACCCGGACACGACACCGCTCATCGTGCTCACGCGTGACCACACTGCATTACCGCGGACAGCCGACCTATATTTTTTTACCAATTATAATTATCAACTAATTAATGAACTGAAATTATTACCTATAATGCAACATTGATTTCAAACAAGGACGATGTAGATGCTAATGCATTGATACTTATTCACAGTAGCCAGTAAATTCTCACTAGACTCGCCTGCTGCTGCTGAAAACTGGATACCAACGCAAACAACTCTTGACATGGTCTGCGTCTGGTAAAATTAATAAAAGTGACTGCCGATCTCAGCAAATGCTGTGGCACCAGATACAGGTATGATTTTCTAAAAAGGTGACTCCGGCCACTAACTTTGTAAGCTATTGACTTTTTAACGGAATTAATATATTAGTATCATTTATCTCAATATGATCATTTCACTGGTATGGGATTATCACTACGGGACAGCACTTTAGAGTATCTAAGCATGGATTCCATAAGTTGTACTTCTTGACAAATATTGTTATTCAGAGAACAATCGAGTAAATTGCATGTATGATTAAATATGTTCGTTAAGTGTAATTGACGCATCAACAGCAACGAACAGCAACAGCCTTTGTAATAATAGTAATGTTGTTGTATTTATTATAGACTTATTTAAATCTGTTGCAGAAGCAACGTCTTCGACTTTAAAAAGAAGACATTTGTATTACAAAGAAATTAAACACGTCATAACATATTATAACATTACTTAATAACTTATGAAATCAACATTTCGAAGTTTAAGCAGAAATATAAGGATCCTAAATTTCTAATATAATAGGATGCAATATTGTGAAAGAAAAACAATAACGTGTCTAAAACAGTATAAGCAGATAGCACTTGTAAACAGCGGCAGCTTCATTTGGCTAAAACGAGACGGTTGTTATCGCTAGGTGTCACGGAGAATGACTCGAAAAGTTAGTACTTTCGACTGATTTGGAAACCTATTATTCCGAATTTGTATATCATTATGATCAGTCAGTCATGATTGTCAGTCTACTTATGGAATAAGTTCATCTCACCTATACCAACGCGCTTACCTATGTAAAAGCGTGTCGTTACAAACGTTGATAATTAAACGGCAAGGTAATGTATATAGTAAATTACTAACTTAGTACCTATACACCAAACCAAAACTATGTATTGTATATATGTAAGGTATATAAATGTTTTCATAACAATAAATAAAATCTTGATATTAAACACGGAATCCGATTATTCACGCCGGACATCCTAGACCGCGCAGCACTTTCCCAGGAGATTGCGCTGAATGAATCGCGATAATCGTTGGCAACGGATTGCACGACCGCGGGAACAATCATATACTGATAAAAATATTCAAATGTGTTCCGTATTTTTAACATAACACATAAAACGACAGAATTGCTCGGAACAGTAAAATGGCCTATAACATCTCCTGATAAAATGCTCGCATAATATACTAAGTAAGCTTCTCCACCGATAAGACTTTAACCAATTAATGTTTACATTAGCATCTACAATGTAAATCATGGTTGTTTTATTCAATTAACATGCAATATTATCTTATCAAACTTGTTCTGCGTATGAAAAGATCTTTTTGAATTTATTAACATTAAGTTAGTCTCCCGTAGGTAATCGACACCCGTTTGATTGTTATGATGACCTTTCCATGTCTTTCGAATTCCCGATGTCAGACAGTTGAACTGACAAAAATACGACACTGAGCCTTAAGAAGGGTAAGTCGAACGAGTGGCAGTTTTTTATAAGTATTAAACACAGTTGTCTGTCTCGTGTCGGCTTGTGTAGTTCACGTTACGTTAAAAATATGAACAAAACCCTTTTTTTATAACCATTGTTCATAAAATTGTAAAGCTAAAAGATACAAAATTTTACTTGGCCCAGTAACAATGGACATTCACGCGTATAAATAAATATAGAGCACGAAGTAAAAACTATATAGCTTTCCTCTACAAAAATACTTTTAATACAATTGCATTTCAAGCTAAATGCTACACAGTAACTTGATACCGTGACAAATCAACAACTGTCTCCATATATTTTGACTTATGCTAGACAATAATTACATCAAAAACAATTGCCATAAAGTATACATTCGTAGACTTAGTTTGGGAACTAATGGTTTTTTTTTTATTAATAATATAATTACATGTACAGACTCATGGGCCGTACTCTTTTTAGTGTAAGATTATTTTGTATTTTAATTATTATAATATTATGTTAGTGCTCCGCGCATGGGCAAAAGAATTGGTTAAAGGGGGAACCGGATAACAGAATTAAAATAACTAAATATTTACATTAGGTAAAGTAAGGGGGTGAATAATGTACAATAAAGGGAATAAATAACATCATAAATACCCTCTCTCTCTCTGTATATATTTATATAATAATAGTAGCAATAACTCTTACATTATTTAAGTCTTACTCTTCATTATTACAATTAGAACTAAAAATTAATATATTTATATATCTCTCAAATAGATATATATCAAATAATGATATTTTTAATTTATCATTATATCGTTTTATCCTGCAAAATCTTATTTCGGAAAATTTGTATGTGCCTCTATAATTACTTTATTACTCTAGCCGCTTAAACAAAATTTTAAAATATAAGGTGGTATCTCAGTAATAATTACACAAACACAAGGTTGTCATGCGGTCGCGCGATGTGCGCAAGCGCACAGCTAATCCGTCAGCGCACCCGCCGCGACGACACGCAAGCTTCTGACTGTATCATATCAGAAGCGACAGGGCTACCAACAGAACAATTAATAGCTCTTAATCGGAAGCTTCTGCGAAAATTAGTAACAACATTAAATTTTCTAATATTATCATGAAAATTAAAGAGTGAGTATACCTAACTTATCAAGGAAAAAACATCATGAAACATTGCAATTCTATATTGTATTCTTTAAGGACTACCATACTCGAAATATAAGGATGTAACTCCTTCCATTTTATTTTATGGATCTGACATGTTAAATCAGAACTGTGATAACTAAAAATATATATTTCATACGACGAAAAATTACTTGAATCAGTCAATTTTTTAGATCGGATCATCCCTGCAGCATGATAACGTATGTAAGTATATTTCCTCAATAAAGAACTCTATCCTGAGGGAATAAAACACACACCGGACATGGTCTGTTGGAGAAATGATTTGAGACTAACTTACTAAGAAGTTACGTGTGGATTGTTTACCTGTAGTACCGCATTGTTATATACATAAATACTAACGGAACTGGAAGATTATATCGATAGACCAACTAAGTTATTGTGATAAATAATTTGCAAACATTAAATCAACAATTATTACCTAAATTGTCAATACTAATAATTTTAAAATTTCAAGTATCTTGAAGTATAAAAGCACTTAATACTTGATAAGCTTCAGATTTGGTTTTCAATAGTTCCCGGTGACAATTTTTTTCTAATTAAAAGGAGACACTAAGATAACAATCAGTAGTTTATGACTACAGAAATTTTAGAACTTTTATCAAAATCTTCACATAATATTATAGATACATTATGAAATAGGTATTAACGCAACGTCAGCCCTTTGTTGCTGATCGACATAAAATGTATGTGCTTATCGACATATAGTTCCTCACGTACAAATATGGAGATACAACACTAATATCCCTTAGTTGCGGTATGGTCACGAATGTATAACCGGCAGTACGCCGAAGCGGCTTCAATGCGGACCCTTTTTACGGCAAAAACTTTAATCACACCATTGATATTATTTCACCCGTGCTTATCAGACCAGTGATGAGATATGACGCGTGTTAAAAAGCAATTTCACGTGAAAAGTATCGTGGTAACGTATAAAAACTGTTGTGTAGCAACAACTAGAGCCATAGTTGAATAAATAAAAAGGAGGTGAAATGCAATAATTTCAATATTTTTATTATGTGAATATGAATTCGATAAATGATTTTTTCTATAAACATAATAATGGTAATGTAAAATAATATGTTCTCTGAGAAAGTGATTGCAGCGTATATATAAAACCCAAAAAACTTATAAAAAGAGGTATCGAAGCCTATTTGAAATTACTAAACTACTCTAAATATATAACATGTTATGATTCTTAATGAGTAATGGAAGGGTTACCTGGAAATCGTAGATATGTAGGTACCTACACATCTATGATTTCCAGGTACCAGGTAAGTATTAGTGCTGGCTTATCTTTGATAAAAAAATACATATCGAGTATAACATCGATTTGTATCTACGTCCACATATAACTGTTAATTATTATCTATGTCTCTTTTATAGCGCCCCCGCGGGGTGCTATCGCTCATCTCGTACGCAGCTTTATGGGCAGTATTTGTTTTTATAGTTTTCCGTTGGCCATGGGAATCTGGTGTTAGGAAATTAGCTTATAATATTTGAGGCATTTTTGAGTCTTGAAAATTGTTTTGACCATTTTGTTCAATACTAATAGTATTAATAGTAGATGGAAAAAATATTGAAAGAGGTTACCGATAGAGTGTTACTGAACAGCGTCATCTTGATCAAATTTTAGAGTAAGGAGCCTATACTATAGCTACCTTATAACCAATAAACATAATATTGTAAATAGGTCAATAATAATCATATACTAGTTCACAGAGGAATTGTTTACCATTGATTGGTCGATCTATTAGTCACAGTATCTAGTCATTTTACTGAACGCGTCACCCTTCAACCTGGAACATAGCAGTATCGCAAACTTAGTAAGACCCAAATAGTAGATTTCGCTACAAGTTGTTTGGTATAAAAACAAATTTATATTATTGTAAATATCTAAGCGCTTAACAATATACATATAAATACCCGATCAAATAATAAACAAATATGCCTATAAATGCCTAACGCGATTACAAGAAAATTTGTTTACAATTGAAATATTATTTTGTATTTTGATATAAAAGTGATATATGAAAAGAAAATTGATGACAAAAATTAAGTAATAAAATCACATTTTGTTTTTCTCTTAATGATAAAAATATATGGATCAATATCTCGTGCAATAATATTTCTTTTGCAAAATTAAAGTACTAAAATCATGACTTTGCAGACGGTACCTTCCAGAAATAAACTGTAGTTATCGCATAACGCAATTTCAAACTAGAACCTACAAAGACGCAGCAAAAATTAAAACCCAAGATTATATACGGATAAAACACTACTGTTGGGACATAAACTATGTAATGGCTTAGATAACTCGGATAAAGATTCAACAGGCAAATTATCAACGGCTAAAGTGTACACAAGCGAAGTCCATTAATAAACATTTCGAAGTTAGTTACTTATAAGTTTAATGTCTTCTGTCAGTGACATTTTATCTGCACATGCGTGTACATTATGACATTTATTATGACTCAATAACTTTCAATCAATAACATTAGGTTCAATCTTATAATATTAGTGCTATACATATGACCCGGCTTTAGATGCCAAGAGTACACGATTCTAATCTCGATCCGGGGCAATCGTTTGGTTGATTACTTGAGAAACTGTATTACTATCTTTAGTAAGTCCTGTCATTCTTAATCTCAATCTGAACAAATTATTAATTCGGTATTCTCCACAATCCGCAATAAAATACCAAACCTAATTTTTATAAAAGCGCACCTTATTTTATATGTCGTTTCATTGATCACTGTTGTTTATTTGCAATATTGTATTTTTAAAATACACTGAAACCAATAAATATTAGGTCAATTGTTGATAGTGAGCAATGACGTCACATATCAATAATCTCATACAAAATAATGGAAACGTTCCTTTTTGACAGTTACATAAAAGTGCGTCACAAGAGTGGTGTCAAATACCCAATTGATATTATTGCTCACTGGGTCAACCTGTCGTCTACCAACGTATACAGCCTCGCGACTATTCAGAAAAGATTGACTATAATACAGGGCCAATTATAGGAATTTTTATAAAACAATTATATACAACTAAACATTTTGGGTAAGTTTGAGTAGTTTTTACAAAGACTACATTTTAAGAAGTAAGTCATCAGGTATGAACTGAATGTATGGACACTCTGATGTTATGTCGGCGCCAACTTTGGTTGAAACAAAATTTTGGTTGAATTTCAACCTAAATTCGGTTAGGATACGCGATTTAAATTCATCGCTATAATGTGCTTAATGTTACAAACCATAATAGAATGTAAAGAATGTGTTCTTTACATTCCTATTATGTTTGTAACCGTGTTAGCAAAACGTAGTTTCATCTGACTAATACAGGTATATAGGATACTCCAGCCATTGTGATGTATCAGATACTAATAAAGTTTATCTATTTTCAATGTTTTCATTCTATTTCAATGTGCAATAGCGCTACGAGATGTTTCAAATTATGCAAAATTCTTCAATAGACGGTCTACCATCTCAAATTTACTCTCAATGCCTAAAAATGTGAAATTGTATGATACTTAATTCTATAAATCCATTAAAATCCAGCAAAAGAAGTCTGGAATGTTATAAATAAATATTTAATTTATGTGGAGCATACAAAGGTATTTCCATTTATAAATATACCTAGAGAAATATTTTTATTGCTGTTAAAGTAACACTCAACCTAAGATTATACAAAACATTATACTAATTGAAAAATATTTGCGAGCATTTTGATAACGACGCATTATATTATTTAATTGAATGTTGGTGCCTACTTAAAACACCTACGATATTATTCAGACAAAAAATTACTTCCTGGTGCGAACACTTTTATTGCCGGTAAACCACATTTAGTGATTTAATACTAAAACAAAAATCGCATAATAAATATCTTCTTTGCTCTCAACTCAACAATCTTGTTCCATTATTTGCATCCACAAAAATTCCAATAGTTACTTGAGATAACTTGGGCCATGCCACTAACCTTAAAAGACGATATAAAAATATTTATATCGACAGAGAAGAGCGTCTGTAGGTCATTGGTTCACTGTTGCCTTCCGATCTAGAGGGTGCAAGTTTAAACACGCCATGTACCAATGTGTTTGGCGAATTTTCCAATTATATGTACGTTTCCGACATTTACGGTGAATGAAAACATCGTGGGAAAACTGCGCACGCCTACGAAGAGATTTAAGGCTGCCCGCCTTGTCGTCCACTAGGCCTATCCACCCTATACAGTAGGCTCCTTCCTCTCGGTGGGAATTAATATGAGCTTATGATGCCACTACTTTACATGCCAATGGTGCATCCTACTGAACGAAAAGTCCCTAGTGACTTGTCAGCAAATACACACCCATAAAAAACAAGAATCGCTTCACAAGAAAACGGGTTTTCATTTGGAAAATCTACATGCGATTTGCTTTTTAACACCTTTTTTAACCATCCGCTTCAGTACAATGA
>PQWD01011356.1:0-10780 GCA_019425675.1 Leucinodes orbonalis
TAATAGTGTCCTAACATACAAAAAAAGGAGATTTTCTAAAACAAACTTAAGTAATTGGATTTGCTGCAAAGATAAATTGCTAATCAAAATTTGTATATGTGCCTATAATTCTATAAAAATGCCCACTCAATTTCGCTTTAGTGATTCCATTACCTATAAATTGGTCTAACGAGGAAGATTCAAGAATACATTAATTTTATGCAATCTCAAGTCGCGCTCGGCCATAAACTACGGTTTTATTCCCATTCCATCGTGATATATCTACATAATCGATTGAATACAGATCAAAAATCTTGAAATTATCTGATTTTTGTGTTGTTTTGGTTGCACAGATCCAGATGCACTGGTTTTCACATATCTCAGAGATTTAATTAGGTGACTTTCAAGGTGTTTAACCAATATAATTATGTAAGCATTGATTGTTTTTTTAATTAAAATTTTGACAGCGTTTGACAGCCATCTCAACTGATGGGAAGTGACGATGCAGCCTAAGGTGTATCACGCAAACTCAAAAAATGCCTATTTACTCTTGCGTTGAAAACTCCTAAATTGTATGTTTCGGGAAACATAGACGCAGGAAAGTTCTTCTACGGTATTGCAGCTCGGACGATTAATAAAGAACCGACATTTTTTTGTACGAATAGATGGCATATTGACAACAGAGGGGTGGAACTCCGCCCTACGGTGAGTTTTCCGATAAAGAAATGGTACTGGAGGAATCAAATAGTGCAATTTTAACGCACGCTCTCTGAAATGCAACCTGTAGAAGACGGATAGACACGAAACTAAGGGTAAAATAATTGAAATAGTTTGCTTGTCTGCTTGAATTGTTCGATCGTTAATCGAACGAACGAAAAAGAACAATAAAATCTTACAAAGAAGTACGCCTTAGTTCATTAAATATTTGCATTAAATTTAATCAAATAATTCAATTATTAAGTTAAAACCTGTTTTGGGTAGAGATACCATTGATAGTTGCAAGGAATAATTTTTGTAAGTCTAGATTTGGCACGTTTAAATTGAAGCGTAATAGCTTATCAACGCTTGCATTTAGGGCTTAATGTAGTGCATGCCATTGTAGTTCCTACTTTGCCATAATCTCGATACTTGGCGAAATGGATCCCGTTACATATAAAAACCAGAACTTTGCATTTTAAAAAGGCGTTAGGCCGCAGAAAAAAATAGGTAGCCTTGAATTTTGAGAAATTGGAACGTGAGATCATCATCATCTGTAATCTTGAAAATCAATGGTGAGTGAAAAGTTTAATTAACTTCAAATGCTGCCGATAACAAAATTAAACAGCATGAAATACCTATTTGCAACAATAAATCAATCGATCTCCATTGAGTTTCCAATTTTTTTTTATGTTACTAAGTACATGACGGTTCAGGACGACCATGTCATTTGATGGTAAATGATACGCCTGACCATGACAGAGCGGCATTGAAGGTGACCAACAACAGATAGACAATAATTATTCTCCAGTGAAAGACGCAGTCACTTGCGACAATAGATGTAAGGTCTCTTTATCCCGGTATTATTTTTAGGTACAGTGCCCTTATCCCGAAACACAAAAATTCAAAGTTATAATCCATTTAATCAAATTAGGCTTACAAAAAGCACATATGAACATCAAAAATTTACAGAAATACAATAAAAAACATTTAAAATACTAAACGTGCTTAACACTCCTGTCTCTCGGGACGATATCTGGCACTGCGGTGGTACCTACCTAGACGACTCAGTACCGAATCTACCACCAAGTTCAATAGTAACTCAATGAAATAAAAGCATTTATATTCCAGCTTTATCCAAGTGGTCTACTGAACGCTTTTAAATGAGAGTGGATCATATGCACTGTTGAATAAAATAAAAGTGTTATTGAGAAATAATTGGGCAACGGATCACCTTATCGCCGTGCGTCCGACGGATATTTCATATTATTTATTCTCTTTGATTCTACTGTAAACGTAAGCTTTAACGGATTGTGGTGTTGCGCGGAATATTCACTTTGTTCATTTTGCTTATTAACAACTTTGTTACTATTAACATTCTACCATTTTTTGTTCTGCCAGTATGTTGTATCTAATGACACGTCCCCACCGAGGGGCACGAGCCTACCCGTAATGTAGACCGTAGTCGACCACTCTGGCCCAGTGCGGATTGGCCGACTTCACGCACAGCCGTTGAATCTCTTTGCAGGCGTTGTTAAAGGACCTCGCAAAGGCATTTCACCCGAGTTTAGTTGAAACCTCGCTACACCACTGCCAATCAATGATCAAGTCAATAACAACGATCTGCTTCAGATGATAGGCATTTGGATATGTGGACACTGAACCATAACTCACTATGGAGAGCGAATCGAATTAGATGATGTCAAGAACTACCATACTGAGATAACACCGTGTCTATTCATCTCCATTTCATATAAAAAACCTATAATAAGTACTTTCTATATAAATGAAATAACCAACAATACCCATGTTCTATCCATATCCCATTTCATAAAAAAAAACAAATAATAAGTACCTTCTGTATAAATAAAAAACCAACAAATCCCATATACAGATTGTCTCAAAGGAATTCTTCAATCCTGTAAGACAGAGTCGCTCAATCCCTCAAAGACGACTGAGCAGGGAACTGGAATATTCCAACGCGTACGGTATTGCAAACACAACGATTTTAGACGATATCTGTAGAAAGTTTTGTCTTTAAGTGTGAAAATGTGTTGAAAAACGTTAATTCATAACTGTCTTTACAATTATTAAACATAGCAATAAAATATTTTAAAGTAATATGTGTGTAAACGACAAAACTCTTAAGTACAAACTTTAAAAGATTAACTGTTTCTTGCCGGCTATTCTCGAAGATCCTACTTTTTCCGAACCGGTGGTAGAGACTTACAAATATATAATAATAACAATTGACGATGCGAAGAATCTGCTAAAGATTTATTTGATTTAAGATATTTTGAGTTTGAGCGATGGATGAAATATTAAAGTTCATTCATAGCTATGCCTATGAGACTCGCTTGATAACAACAATACACAAGTATCTAATAAATACTATTCTCCACTCTTCTGAACCAGATCTAAACGGAGGATCTCATAAAACAATCCGAAAGCTTCCTGTCATGTTTCATGTTTTAAAAGTATATTATTAGCTAATCATCACAATTACACATGTCATGAGGCTTTGAATGAAATGCCTAGACACTGGCCGATCATAACTCTTAACTGATGGTAATTGACACACCTGTCTGGTGTGCGATTATATTTATATTTAGCCAACATTATAATTATTTATTATAATATTTATTCACAATATGTTGTTTTGTAAGGCCACGGAATACTCTGAAAGGGCCAATTACTCAAATTCATACATTTTGACCGAACAAAAAGTAAAGGCATTTTTATCCTTAAACTTGAACGATCAGCCTCGGATTAACTTGGATTTGAATTGGCTTGGAGTGGAATAATTTAGACTCGGCTATAAGCAAGCCCCAGTGCCCTCCCTCGGCTGACTAGTTACCAAAATGTTACTTTTTTGCCTCATTGGCAATTGACTTGCTTTAGTGCTTTCCTAACGAAGAATATCTCACCTGATAAAATTAGTGTGAACCACTTGAAGGAGTAATTTGAGAAAAATGATAGGGTTTTTTATTTATTCCTATTATTATTATAGGTGTAAAAATATTAATGATAAAAGAGAGAAATCATCATACGAGGATTATACACTGGACTCGTCAAAATGTCATCAATAAACCTATTTGTGTGTGTTTTCAGTTGCTAGCCTAAAATAAACTGTGACTCAAAGTGGAGTCAATAACCGCAAATAAAATAAGACAAACCACTAAAATATTATCTGTGGATTCTTTACTTTTTTAATATTATGAAAATATGACGCTATCATTATAAGTGTTCAATCAACTGTGAGAATTTTGTGGATGAACAAAGAATTTCCTTGAATAAATTTCATTTCGTTTCGTATTCCAAGAACGCACCTCAGCAAACAAGCCTGTAAAGGGATTTGTACCAAGCGTTGCTTTTGCCAATTTTATATTTATTTAAAAGTAAAAGTCAACAGCAATAATTATCTGTATATATAAAGGTAGATACGCCATCCGTGCCTCAAAAACGAACCGCCAAAGATAATACAGTTGTAGGCTCTTTGTTTAGGTAAATGTACGGTCATTCGATAAATGTGTATGTGTGCTGTTACCGCATTCGGCTCACTTTTTTTACATGAATCTACTCTTTTATATCATTGGTCAACAGAAATTGGTTATTTTAATATTATTATGTTAAATTATTATTTAAATTTTCATACAGATATCAAATAAATGGGCAGTAAGATCTAAACTGAGTTTTACTACTCAGGTTTAAGGTCTAAGCCAGTGAAATATAAGTACATATAACGTATTTCTTTGTTTCAAAAAGAGAGCACTATAGTACTCACTCAGTAATTTGAGTATAAAGCACTAAAGATCTGTCGTCTCAGGTGACAACCATACTAATTACTTTAGCATTGGTTTCCTTTCACTATGCTTCTGTCACCTGGTAAGCTATCGCAAAATATTGAATAAATACGACTAAAAAGTAAGAAATTACTTACTAATAATGAAGAATAATGAATATACATAATACAGGCTTAACTTGCAGCTAGATGGCGCTGTGGGAATGTCAGTGGATATTTATTATGATATGACCAAATGTGCAATGTGTAAGAGCGTCGGTGGCTCAGTGGTGTGGACTGTCGCCTTCCTACTTGGAGGGCTGAGGTTCAAATCCCGACACGTACCAATGTATTTTCGAATTTTCGAAAATATATGTACGTTATCCGACGCTCTTACGGTGAAGGAAAACATCGTGAGGAAACCTTCATGCACGCCTGCGAAGAGATTCGAAGGTTGTGTGTGAAGTCGTACAATCCGCACTGGGCCCACGTGGACGACTAAGGCCTAATCACCCTATACGGGTAGGCTCGTGCCCCTCGGTGGGGACGTTTAATGAGCTGATGATGATGACCAAATGTGACTGTAATTGTGTTGAAATGCATTAGATTAATAAATATTTTCCTTTTTATTTTAGAATTTTACTGATAAATGATCATTGCCACTTACCGTCGGTATTCAACTTATATCAAACAAGTGATATAAAGGACATCTACTTGAAGTAGGTATCACTTACAGCAACAGGAATGTATGTTTGAAATTTAAAATGGCTGATTTTAATAAATAGCCTTCAACTTATAAGGTTCTTTAATCCTGAAGTTGACATGAAGTGTGGTACTCGTGTATAAGTAGCAACCTTCCACAAGGGTCTAAGCACGCATCTCATGTTTCACACAACGTAAAGGTCAGCCCAAAAATTACCAATAATTTACACCCTTATGACTTAAGAAATAAGGATACAAATTATTAAGCTCCAAGATTCGCTCATATTATGCAAACACTGATATGTTTGACAAATATTGGGCTGAGTTTTTGGTAAAATGTATTTGCCTACGAGTACGTATGGGTATTTGATGTTGTACCAGTAAAATGAAAACGGTAAGATACCAAAACTTTTGAGTACTAGGAGATCACATTGATTCACGAGAATTGTAGAATCTAAGATAAATTTTATATAACATGATTTTAATATGATTTTATTAGCTTCATTATTCAATTTAATTTGCAAGTTACAAATAATAATGTATTTTAGAAGATGAAAGGATACTTATCAAGTGCCGATTAAATTTAAAACGTTGTAATTAAAATCAATTTGTATTAAATATTAATTAAGCGTTTACCACAGATTCCATTAACGGCTCATCATAGTTATGAAGCTTCAAAATCACTGTGTGAAATTTACCATTAAATAATTATTAAATTCTATAATGCAGAAGCTGCAATTATCATCATTGCGTATTTAAGAATTGGCCAAGCGCGAGTCAGAATCGCCCGTGGAGGGTTCCGCAGCAGCAAGTAACATAAAATAAAGTATTTTTTATTTTTTTAGGCACCTACTACAGCTTTAATATGAAAAATGGTGGTTCACCGTTTATGACGTATAAAAAAATGATGACGTCTAAAAAAAACTACACACCAGAAATCGTTCAAACTAAATTTCGTTGTTAGATTTCATGGTAATGTATATCATATATATTTTTTTAATAATAGAAATAAATAATATAATGTAATTATTAATAATATAAAGTAATATATTTAGACGACCCATGTGGTGCTATGGTCGAGATGTCGGCTGCTACACCAAGAGATCCGGGTTCAATACCCGGGCAGTACAATCATTTGTGTGCATGAACATGTCTGTTTGTAATGGTCTGGATCTTTTCTATGTATAATTTGTATGTATTAACAAAGAACATATAAGAATATTTATTCGTTGTTTAGTACCTATAATACAGGCTTCACGGTTAACTTGGGGCTAGATGGCGCTATGTGAATGTCAGTGGATATTTATTTATTATATTCTAGTTCTACACTATTAGTTTTATATTTTGAAACAAATGTTTAAATCTCCAGGTTATGTTTTTTACATCAGGATGCAGATGGATGTCAAGCTGGCCTTGTAAGCATGGCTTTTATGTATTTAAAATAATAGAATGAAGTCTAGTAAAAACATTTAGTTTTTTGTTGATAATTACAGAAGGTATAAATATTGAACATATAAAAAAAAATCACCTACTTAACTAATACACTACTATAATTTATTTATTAAGAAGACAAACGGTCATTCAGGTTCATGATTTCTTTATATTTATTACAAACAAACTTATTGTTTCAGTATCGTTTAGTTTAAACTTAACGTGAGTTGAGTTACGAATTACAACTAGTGAAAGTGATAATACGATTCACGAACAATGACCATTCCGCAATCCAATTCCACCACTCCTCCAAAAAAAATTACTACAGCGCAGTGGTCATCTTTTGTGATTTGTGGTATAAAAATAACACAGAAAAATATAATATATTTATCCTATTCTATTTTATTACTTTGTTTTCATACAACCTAGATAAAACCTTAATATCTTTTAAGTTACTAGAGAATACAAGCGCTAGAGCCTGCTTTGTTATAACATTATCCCATGAACTTCATTTTTGGCCTTTATGGAGCGAACAAAGCACACTGTTCATCGAATATCTTCTACGGCTGCACACAGCGATGAATTAGATGATTAAGTTTTTGGTCTGTACTAACACTTACTGTGAAACAAAACATGGACTGCGGTTTAGTCTTTTTTATTTATTTTATATTTATTCAATATCCATAGCTCTTATAAATGTAATTAACAAAAACAAAATTATAAACTTACAGCTAATAACGGATTTTACATATGTTATCCAAAATAGAAAAGCGACATCCAGAGGAAGGTCAAAAAATGCACACAACACAACGACTTCACACAATACATACAATAATATATTATCAATAATAAATTTAAAAATTAAACATATTATATATCTGAATACACACATATGGATATATAAATATACAGCATAGTTTGACACTTATAAAGAAAATACGCAGGCATCAAAAATAACAATAAGTAAGACAATTTACCACAGGCCAAGATACAGGGAGGGGGGGGGGGATGAAGAATGTATGAATGGAATGTTATGGTTTGGAATCGGCCATGATTAAGCCAATTCCATCTTTGTATGATTGCAGAGATGAACAAAATAAATCAGTTGATGTAAATTTATTGTTGTATGTTTTCTGAAGACGATGTATGACCGAGTTTTGAGCATAATTAGTGTGGACAAAGTTACAGCTAAACAGTTTTGTAAGTCTGGTTCGAACAGATGGGGCACATAATGATAAAGTCTTATTCACCAATTCGATACTGTCAATCATACCATTGCAAATTTTATACAAAAATATCATGTCATGAAGGCAACGCCTATTAGCAAGTGTCATTAGGTTATAAAACTGACATGCGTCGTTGTATCCTAAATATGCTCGGAGATCCCGATAGCACAGATGTTTAAGAAATTTGGATTGTATTTTCTCAATGTTATTTACATGAACTGTGTACTGTGGATTCCAAATACTGCTACAATACTCTAAGATACTCCTGACATATGTGTAATAAAGAACTTTCAAGCATTGAATATCTGCAAAAGGTTTACTAACTCGCAAAATGAATCCCAGGCTTTTGTAAGCTTTTGATGTTATGTAATTGATATGGTCTGCAAACGTCAATTTTGAATCGAGAAGAATACCTAAGTCTTTTACTTTGTTGTCTCTAAAATTTTAGAATTATTTATGTTGTAGACAAATTTTATGGGCTTCAGTTTACGGGTAAAGGTCATGTAAGAACACTTGCTGACATTAATGTTAATTCTATTTTCTGAATAATATGAGATTAGTCTATTTAAATCGCCTTGTAATTTTTGACAATCGTGTATATTATTTATTTTCATATAGATTTTTGTATCGTACATCTCTTCGCCATTAGGATTTTTGCATATTGGAAACAGTTTTTTATGTCATATGAGTAGCAAGCGTAGAGCAATGGCCCAAGAATCGATCCCTGTGGCACACCTGATGGAATCGTTACATAATTGGAACGATATCCACCAATAGCTACTGCTTGACATCTGTTCCTTAAATAAGATTGAAGCCATCTATGCAAACTCCCCTTTATTCCCAATTCTCCAAGCTTCCTAAGAAGTAGAACATGATCCACACGATCGAAAGCTTTTTCAAAATCCGTGTCGATCACGTCAACCTGAGAGGCACCATCCAATCGATTTAAAACATCATCGGTAAATATGGATAAATTTTTGTTTGTAGAACGTTTTTAATTAAAAAAAAAAATTATATCAAGAACGTATAAAAAATATGGACGGTGTCTCACTAAAAACAAAATTTTGCCAGTTTTTTAATGGAAAATTAAGACATTTGGCTCGCATCTGTCAGCAAAGAAAAAATTTAAAAGAACATGGTTATTTTCATTTTTTTTATCGTAGTCAAATGGTGTAAAAAACCGCAGTGATCAAAAAAAAATAAAACAATAATTAATGTTACGTTAGTTGTTGACGAATATGTGTACCTGGGACAGGTAGTCCAAATGGGTAGGTCCAACTTCGAGAAGGAGGTTTCTCGTCGAATCCAATTAGGATGGGCAGCGTTCGGAAGTTAAGGCAGATCTTTTCGTCAAAATAATCAGTGTCTCAAGACGAAGGCTTTGACCAGTGTGTGTTGCCTTATGACTACGGAGCGAAACGTGGTCGCTCACTAAGGGCCTCTTGAATAGACTCAAGGTTGTCAGCGTGCTATGGAGAGGGCTATGTTAGGTGTCTCCCTACGCGATAAAATCCGAAACGATGATATCCGTAGGAGAACTAGGGTGACCGACATAGCCCAGAGGATTAGCAAGTTGAAGTGGCAGTGGGCAGGGCACATAGTGCGTAGAACGATGGCCGATGGGGCGGAAAGGTTCTCGAGTGGCGTCCACGTAACGGAAAGCGAAGCGTAGGCCGACCGCCAACCAGATGGACGGATGATCTGGTTGGTGGCGGGTAGCAGATGGATGTCAATGCAAGGATCGGTCCGCGTGGAAATCATTAGGGGAGGCCTTCGTTAGCAGTGGACATAATTGGCTGTAATGAGATGATGAATTAATGTTACGACTTTCCTGAAACCCATCTCTTAATATTATACACGAATTATATTTATATAAGCTGCCATAAATTTAAGTCTAATTTATATATTCATTTTTGCGGTTCTAATTAGGGTCATGTTAAGTTTTAAGAATGTTTTGGTTTATCACTGCAGCATTAAACAGTTATCCATAGTTTTTTCTTATTCCGTGGTGGTGAGAGCCCGATGACCAACAGGTAATTAATACATATATCACAGGCGTCAGCCTCACATATATTACAATATAAGTTGTTTTTAGTTAATTTGTTGTTTGTGATGAGAAATGAAATTTGATTTTGATTATTATTAAAATACCGGTTTTATAAGACCTAAATTATGTCATTTTTGTGACGGACGCAGGGCATTGTTGATGGATGATTTATGAATCGTTGTCTACTATATTAATTTCCTTATCATCAGCTCATTAAACGACTCCACCGAGGGGCACGAGCCTACCCGTAGGGTGATTAGGCCTTAGTCGTCGACGCGGGCCCAGTGCCGATTGGACGACTTCACACACAACCTTCGAATCTCTTCGCAGATGTGCATGAAGGTTTCCTCACGATGTTTTCCTTCACCGATTATATTATTAATTTTCTATCGCTTATAAATAGCTGAGCAAACTGTCTTGTTCACTTATAGTCATAAAATATTAACATATTTAGCTTTCACATAAAGTCATAAATATTAGCTTAATTCGATTTCAATTATGAGATAGGTATAACTAATCTCTCTGTAATAACAAATAGTAAATCGTCTTCCAAAAGTATTTTAGTATGAAGCTTATTTACTCTGAAAAAAATAACTATTATGACAAGGTAAATTCGAAGACTACTATCTAAAAGCTTCCGAAAATAGGTTTCTTCGTCTAAACGTTAGTTTCTCCACGCTAAATGGTCTACATAAGCCACTTTTCCCAATTTAGCCACAGTGCACTTTTGGTATCGCTAACTTACTAACTGCACCATTGACTGGCTCGATTTCCGAAATATACTCGTTGCGGTCGTTTTTATGGTAAGTTATTTGCTTAAACGTCTAGTTTAGTTGTTTATAAATTTAATGATGGAATCCCAGTATATTTTTTTGTATCCAAACCTTACCTGTACGTGATGTATCCTGCGTTCTGGTA
>PQWD01011358.1:0-25003 GCA_019425675.1 Leucinodes orbonalis
TTTGAGGCGCGACACGAATTACGACTCTGCTATCGTGGGCAGCTCTTGGTACAGGCTTATATACGACCAATGAGAAAAGTAGAAGCAATTTCTTCAAGTGATCTTTAAGTATGGATACTCTGTTGAATCTTTTAAATAACAAATATAAATATCGAAGTTGCATGCGGTTTGTACATAATTGGATAAGATGCACTGAGTACACGTAGTTTTCTTTTTTTAGCAGCTTGCAACTAGTTAAAATATGTAAATACTGTACACATAGTTGTTGACTAAATTACAATCGTTTATCTTTTTTAATTGCTTGTGCGTACCTGGAAACGAACACGGAAAATTAATTATGACAACTAACTTCTAGTAATTATTAAAATCTTATGCAAGTCTTCTCTCTTCTTTTTTTTATTGTATGTTTAGAACGTTCACCTAGTACTATAATTATGCGATTGTAGCAACGTCATGAGCAAAATTAGAATGGTAGACGCATTTAGTATTTAAAATGAGCATTCTAATGTTCGTATAAAAGTTCGAGAATTATGGATAAGCATGATGTGTGTGGTAAATGTAGGTTTAGAATAGATACGTGCCCACGTCCTAATTATGAAATAATTGCCTCTATTTACAAACTGAATTCACTTTGAAAGGTAGGCAGGTACTACATCACGTCTAAGGTGAGAATGTTTTTAGTGACTTGTTTGAAACAAATATTTAATAACATTTCCAACATTAAATCTTGTAACCCGATTTGTTATGGATTTCCGTTTGTTTTTTTTCATGTTTTTCCAACTTCATTTCATTGTATTATTCCAAGATTTATTCTTTATTTAAATTTGTGAAACAGTTCCCTTAATTTTTGTACCTGAACGTGAATGGCCATATGTCAGTGTAAAAATCAAGACAAAAGCAGTATTTAAAAAAATAAGTGAAGTATTTTTTTTTAAAACATAGACTGCACATAACCTAATAAAACTTATAAATATTTATAAACTTAATACTTTCTTATATGGCCACGAATTCTGAATCGATGCATAAAGAAATCATTCTGCAAGTACAGAAGTATGATTGTGATCAGAACATCATAATATATCACAACCAAGAAAACAAGATTTCGAATGCACTACTAATATATTGTTTATTTATATGGACATATTTAGTTTTACCTTATATGGTAAAAGATTGATTATTTACTTTTACTAATTGTGTACTTAATGTCATCAAGAGAAATAATAATTGAGCTTGGAGAATTGTTGTATTGGATCTTTTGATTTTTACTGATAATTCGTAAAAAATAAAATATCCATATTTTCACAACAACACAGGTCATTACCTGCGAGGTATATGGTGGTTAATTTTATGCTGTTCTATAATAGATCCACCATGTTAAAGTATCATATACAAACATTGATAGAGGGCTGTTAGGTTTGGTCCCAACATCAGCATCCCAAGGACCAGAGTTTGAAGAAAATGAATAGTTTAGGATATAAAGAAAAAACATTAACACACGTACATATTTTTATGTTCATGAAGCATCCGTTACAAAATTTGAACCCAATGATACCCAAAATCAATGTAACGATAGTAGATTTAGAGTAACTGCAAAATAATACAAGTTGAAGTGAAAACATCACAATTTTAAAACTAATGTTACGGGATAGGCTTATAGGTACACCTGTTAATTTCTAGTTTATTTTAAAAGTAATTCGCAACTCGATCAACAAATATTTATATTTAGAAAACACCACACAAGTTTGTTTGACACAAACTATTTAAATAGTTCAATGCTGGTGTTGTTTCCATTTGGAAAGTGAACTAAGTTGGGAAATGGATCAAACTTTGCAAGACTAACCACATATCTCATTCTTCATTTTTACAATGAAATTACACGCAACGAGAACGTAACTGTCATATTGTTGTATGGCTTTTGATAAAAAAGTTGGTAAACCGAGTTGACGGCCAACATACCTTATCTATGGTCATATACCTATATTTATGATCGTGTCCAAATACGGAATAAAACGATAAATTCAATCTCATTTGTGCGTTACCACTAAATGTGGGCTGCGGCCTGCGCATGGAACCACAGCACACGTAGGTAATGTAGAACTTACAATAAAAATAACATTTATGAGATCATGATATTGTATAGCACGCTCGTAGGCCATCCTTGTATGAACAGCACATTTAGGTGCGTATAGCTCTGTAAAGGAAACGTTTACAGATAAAACGAGTATGTCCTCATGTGGTTTGAGCAATTATTTTGTCTTAACATGGGACACCTACGGCGTTAACATCAATTTATTACCAGAGGTCGGATATATTAAAAGCTATGTACTTCACACATCGAAAGAATAAAAATCTCGTGATTTATTTAATACGAGTTTATCTACCTTTCGAGGAGATAGATACGACAGCTTGTCTTACTATGTTATAAGATCGGATATCTCATATCTATCTCTTTTTTATGTATATCTTGAAGTGCCTATAGGAACGGGATCGACCTAGTTTAGGTACTTAAGTGTTTAAAAATTTCAAGTGTAACGTGTTTGTGAACAATAAAGATTTATAATTATTATTATCTTCATTGTTATTAATTTATGATTTTAACTGCCAATTCACTGTACCAAACAAGATTGGCCAGTAGCAATCTCGGAAAGGTCCCTATTAATATCAACATTTCGATGCAAGTACAGAAATTAATTGAATTCGACCTCTAATTTATAACACCGATTCACAAAACCGGTAGAAAAAAATAGCATCATATTGATTCATACGAAAATAAACAATCACCTGATTTAATATAAGATTAAAATGTACCAGCTCACAATATTGGAAGTGTTGAAAAACTTTAACATAAACAAAATTTTCAAGCTAACACCAAAGAGCTTTATGCATATAGTGCTAAGCTTTATGGTATAACTCGAAAATTTTATTTCACTTCAGTCAATATAGAATCTTGGAAGATTCTGAAGCCATTTCTCTTCCAATAATGTACATATCTCATTTAATATAATACCTATCCTATACACTGGACGACATAAAATCTATTTTATATGTATATAATCTATTCTAAACATTTTATGCATACACAGCTGCAGTTAAACAATGGGGTTTTAAAATTATGCACTCCTCATAAAACTGCATACAAAACTAGTTAAGTAGAGTTAATTTATATTCCTTTGATATTGAACACCATACTTATTGTTATTTACAATAAATAATGATTTTGCGCGAATTATTATGAGTATTATAAAACACCTTAAATATAAATTGTAAAATGCATTTTAATAAATGGTAAATATACTGTGATGAAATAGTTAAAAAGCGCACTGCGTTGTGTGGGAATTATTAAATTCACGTGGGTTATTGTACTTACTTAACCCTTGGTGTTGCCAGCAATAAGTTGTGCGTCTTGGCAACACTGCACTTTAGAGTTAAATGTATTTAAATAAATGCAAATGTGCCAAATAAATGCTACCATAACAATCAGTGATGTTAATTTTGCAGAAGTAAAAAGTATTAATTGCATTTTTAACAGTGACTAATTCAAGTGTGTTGATTGAAAATTCATTTGAATTGAATATCCCTTTAACCACTACAGACAGAGAGACAAGAGACACAATTAATATGCTGTTGTACCTCGAATCCTGGTGGTTAAAAGGTAACTATTAGTAAAAATACAGATAGTTTCAAAGGTATGGTAAAAGGTTAACGGAAAAAAATCGGGTTTACTTCGAGCACTGATTATCGCGTCTGGCTGGGAATAATTTAATTTAGATCTCCCAACGAGTTTCAGCGCGACTTGTTGGGGAAAAACGGAAAAAACACCGAAAGGGCCGGTATTTACATATATGTTTTTTAAGCCCATTAATATTAAAAACTAACACATTTCCTACTTTTGGCCATAACCACAATCATATTTTTTTATATATATTTTAAATGAATGTTCTTAATGGACATTTGGTCCATTTTCACTTCCCATTCATTTCCATACATTTTACATATCACAACTCAACAACAACGCCAAAAATGGAGATCCGCTACATGTACCGGTACACAATCCCTCTCACACATGCCCATACAATTACATACATTTGGAAGTTCATCGTTCTAGTACATATTAATGCTCCATCAAACATTTCCCTGTACTTTTAAAATGAGGAACCATAAATTGGACTAAACTTGGTCACATTGACCAAAGTTCGACCAAAGGATGAAAAAAACATAAATTTTAGTTTACCAGAAAAAAGGTTTTACTGTGATACTACATACTAACATGTATCTTATTACTGAGATATATATATTTTGACCGACCCCAGAATATCACTCAAGTCTCTCTCATTTTGCACTGGTGGCAAAGTCTTCGGTTGTTTGACGCTCTAACACTGAACAATACAACTAACAACGTTCAACAAATTAAACAGCCTTCTACAATGTACCTAGAAGTAAATAGGTATAAATCAAGCCAGAAAGGCTACATTACAATGATGGATTTTAGGATCCTATGACAAAATTTTCATTAATCACAAGAAATTTTCGGAACCCTAGTAATAAGCATTTGGAAAACACTAGATAGCTTTATGTTAGCCGGAGGTCACTCCCGATTGGTTAGTTTGGATTATTGTAACGACATTTTAAAATGTACGTCGAAAAACAACCAATAGGAAGACAGCATCACTCCTTATAAAGTATTGCCACCTAAGTGCGTAATTACAAATCCCTTATGGAGCCAATATTAACCATTGTACAACAACTCACTATAGTTAAATACCATACGACACTTCTATCTGTTGTCATGATTACACTGCATCAGTTCGACTTAACTTCTTGGACAAACAGACCAGTCTTGTATTCAAATTATTGTTAGAAAACTTTATGATTTGAATTATGAGTTTAATTCATAATTTTAATGTTCAACTTGTAAATTGTTATTAAAATATTTGCAAACGCGACTGGTCTATGCCATGTTCATACTCATGCCATACAAGGTTACTTCATACATCTGCGTTACAGCTTTTATTAGAACAACACTCGCCAGCCTGGAGTACATTATTTAGACCTTAGGAATGGGTAAAGGGCTCACTACATTAATGGTTGGAATGGTATGATGTATCGAAGACTAAAAAGGTCACTCTAAATTGATTGAATTTTTTTTTTCATACTAATAGTGGGATGTATTTTAAGTACAAATTGATAAATCTAATGTTGTATATTGTATTCTATGGGATTGTATAACATTAAGAGACACAATTAAAACATTTGGATGATTTTTAATAGAGTAGGTATTAAAAAATAATAATATCTATTGATGAATGTTAAGCAAAATCACATCACTTTTATTATATAATTTTTAAAGACAAGAAGAGACTGCACTAGTTCAAATTGAAAGAATTAGACAACTTTCTCATATAAACGAGAAACTGAGAAAGATTATAGTAACGTTTCCTGCATCTACATATAGTTCAAATTAGTGTTTACTTTTTTTATTTAACAGTTAACATTCTCTTTTGATAACATAAGTGCAATTTTAATATTTTCCCTAAATGAGAAATATAAATTTATAGGTAACCGTTATTATATGGTGTTGTTAAAATGTATTATTACTAACAACATTGAAAACCTGATTAAATTTTGTATTAATTATTGTTACAATATTATTACAGAAACCTTGGTTGGTAACAAAGTAATGTTCGTAATTTTATAATTTACGAGATTGCATAATTATATCATTGTTATATTCGTTAAAATTAAGTCTGATTAATAATATTATGAATACTGTGCGTAATGATGCTTTTAGTGAGCTCATCTAAGTACGTACTCATACGTGTTATGTGAACCATCATATACACCAATTGATTATATTCATCCGAATACAAATCCAATTGAATATATTCAACTGAATATAAACTCCAATTGAACATATTCAACTGAATATTAATTAAATTTAATTCAATATATTGAAATGAATATTATTAACAATTGAATATGCACACCAACTGATAATTCCGAACTGGATATTGGTGTTTGATCAATTGAATACTTTTAACTAATTGGTGATTAACGATGTCAATATTCAAACTGTTATGTCAATGAAACGAGTATGTACGTATAACTATATGTCGATGAAACGAATGTATGTCCGCGTGAATGTAGTGTAGTGAACCCGTTTACCATGGGGGGTGGGGTCTATATGATGTACTCGGGGCTGAGCGGGTGCGGTAGCTAGCTGATGGCGGAGTAGGCGGGCGGCGGCGGCGAGGCCCGCGCCGGCATCAGCACGGCGATGTTGTAGGGCGGCGGCGCCTCGCCTCCGCCGGGAACCGAACCCGGGGCCGGCGGGGACGGACCGGACCGCTCGGGCGCTAGTAGGGTGGCCAGGGAGATGTCGTCTGATGGCTCCGATGACGTTTGCTGTCGATAAAAATATAACAATCTTTGATTGGTTTTTTATTTCTTCTTTTATAAAGTTGAGAAACCTGTAAACTTATACTTTTGATAAAAACATACACGGTTAATTCATACCATAGAAGAGTCAAAGAGAGAAGTTAGAGACAATGTCAAATATTTAAAATGTTTTTATTTTCTATTAACAAATTGAATGATTTCATACAATTGTGTCCCCACCAATACCCAGGCTTATCTTCTAAATGTTTGGATAAAAAATTACAAAGCACTTCACGTAATTTATGGCCCCTTTAAGGATTAAAATGGAGATATATAAATAATAAATATGTACTGACATTCATACAACACCATTTAACTCTAATTCAAGCACAAAAACAACTGATAAACATACATACATTTTTTTTGTAAATACATATAAAACAAACACCCAGACCAATACAAACGTACACCAAATGGGTCGTCAAAATTCTGTATAAGATACTAATAAAAGATTTTCATTCTTTTTCATTTTCTCATCATCATCAGCTCATTAAACGTCCCCACCGTAGGGCACGTGCGTACCCGTATAGGGTGTTTAGGCCTTAGTCGTACACGCGAACCCTGTGCGGGTTGGGTTGGACGACTTCACGCACAACCTTTGAATCTCTTTGCAGACGTGCGCAGGTTTCCTCACCATGTTTTCCTTCACCAAAGTCAAAGTTAAAATTCTTTTAATCAGATTAGGCTTACCAAAAGCACTTGTGAACGTCAAAAACAATACAAAAAATACAATAAAAAATACATTTAAAATACCAAAGTAAATCACAACAATGAACTTTGATACTTGGAAAAAAGCGCTTCGGCGTTTTGGCCTGTTGAGAGCAGCACCCAAGAAAACTTAACTCGACACCGTAGTTTCATTTCCTGTAAGGACCCAAACTGCTTACGCACTCCTATTCAACCTATCGCAGTCCACTGCTGGACATAGGCTTCCCCCATTTTGCGCCAGACATCCCGGTTCCCCGCTTTTCTCATCCAGCCTCCACCAGCGACCTTTCGCAAGTCGTCGGTCCATCGAGCCGGGCGTCTTACGCTTGCCAAGACTCGATCTCCACTCCAGAATTCGTCTGCTCTAACGGCCATCGGTTCTGCGACATACGTGACCAGCCCACTGCCACTTCAACTTGCATACGCACCCATGTCGAGATGTCCGAATCCAGCTTCCTCCTCTCTACTACATTGTTGCTGTGCCCGACAGGGTCCATAAGGTCCTTTATTATTTGTAAGTCCACCGTGTAAATACTATGGAATGCAATAAAAATTGAGTATTTATTTATTTATTGCATTCCAGATGACATAGATGTTACATAAACAATTTACATAATATAATATCTAAACATCATATCGCACCTTTCATACTATAGGGGCACATCTCAAAAATTAGCGTTTTTGATTTTTACTTATATACGGACCCAAATTCAACACATCTATAAGGTGCACTTAATCAAAAAAGTCAGAACGTGCCATGAAGCCGCGAAAACTTAATTTGTGTCTTATTCACATTTCCAAGTAAAGTGTGATATTTTAATAATGCTGGGATAAATTGAATATCCGATAAGTAATTCATAACTAACGGACACACTTTTATATATTCTATTATTTTGCAATTAATGTTTTAATTTATTTATGATTTATTTTGTGAGAACAGAAGCGCTCAAGAATCTTCAAACGCGTTTTCCCAACAATCGTGTTTTTCGAATTGTGCCCCTATAATATGAAAGCTGCGATATGGACCTTTACAGGCATAGCAACATCGAAGTCAGAGGGCAGATACTTTATTATAATATATTAAATTAATTTTCCTTGTTCAGTGATGTACGAGATGATGATGTTGCCATCCGGCCCAATGGACCGACGACTTGCAGGCGGTCGCTGGTGGAGGCCGATGAGGAAAGCGGAGGAGCGGGATATCTGGCGCAAAATGGGGGAGACCTATGTCCAGCAGTCCGACAGTTTGAATAGGTTCAGTGATGCGGGGGTATGTTGGTGTGTTGTGTATAATAATAATAAGTTTATTTCTCACCATAAATCACAAGCTTACAAACATAAATTACAACACAGTAAATAAAATACTTATGGTGGGTTGACACCCGGACTAGGATGACTCCTGTATTTCAGGTTATCAACCCTCCACCTCTTACAGTGATCCTTTTTAAGAATAATATCGTAGCATTCATAATTAAAATAATTTGTATATAAAATAAGTACATCTACACAACAAAAATAAAAACACATTGTAGGGTATTTTGAAAACACAGTAGGTTACCTATCTAACCCACTGTGTTTTCAAAGCAAGCAACATTCGCTAGGCGGACATTGTGTTTACATTCAAGGTAGCATGTCAAGGTATGGTTGTGTCACAGACATCCGAATATACAATTAGACTGGACAAGCCGCCAAGTTTATAGGCAGTCCTAGTGTCGCAATTTCTTTTCGGTTCTTACCTGTGAAAGTTATTATATTTCTTGGTAAATTTACTGATTCATTGCGATGATGGCATGTTACAATTGCACAGGATGGCATTTTGGGAAAAAACGGTAATTTCTTCTAATATTCATGCGTCTTGACTCGTCTCACAGAGCGTAAACTGGCAGCCAGTGTATGCTCGTTGAGCTTACATTGGTCGCACTTTAAACGCGGCTTGCCCCATCTCGTGTATTGGGAAATGTGTGTGTTGTGTACTCACGGGATGTCGGTGCGCGGTGGAGGAGACGCGGTCGGGCGGCGCGGGCGGCGGCGGCGCGCGGCGGCACAGCGACAGCGCGCAGCCCAGCCCGCACACGCCCGCCACCGCCGCGCACACCGCGCCCGCCTCGCCCGACCGGGACCCGCCCGCGCCGCCCCCGCCCCCCGCCCCCCGCCCCCGCCCGACCGCATCGACTGTCATACAACACGCGCGGTTGTTTTATACGAACGGTGGTTTCAGTGTTGCCGCCTTAGTTTAGAAAAATTGGCCAAGCGCGGGTCGGAATCGCCCGTGAGGGTTCCGCAGCAGCAAGTAACATAAAATTATTTTATAATAATAATTCATTTATTTGCTTGTTATTTACTTAAGCACCTACTAAAAGCTTTAATATGAAAAATAGTGGTTCATTATTTATGAGTTTTATGACGTTTGAAAAAAACAACACATCAGAAATCGTTCAAACTAAATTTCGTTGTTAGATTTTATGGTCATGTACATCATATATTTTTTCGATTTTATCAACCTCATAGTTTAGAAATTAGAGAGGGGGGACACAATTTTTTCAACTTTGGAAGTGTCTCTCGTGCAAACTATTCAATTTATAAAAAAAATATATTAGAAACTTCAATACCATTTTTTTAAGATCCACACATTGATACCCCACACGTAGGGGTACAATGAAAAAAATTTTTGAGTTTTAGTTCAAAGTATGGGTAACGCCAAATATTTTTTTTTTCAAGTTTCTTATTAATAGCAGTCCACAGAATACATATCCGTACAAAGTTTGAATAGTGTAGTGCTTATAGTTTCAGAGAAAAAAAGGGGACTGTCAGACTGACTTGACGAATCTATAAGGGTTCCGTTTTTTGCCATTTGGCTACGGAACCCTAAAAAGGGCTAAGGGTTGCCAAACGTACGAGGTTCCCCGTACAAATACGAGATTTGTGGTCTTCTCAAATCAATAAAAAAAAACCGATTAAAAAATCATTTTGTTCTCCAAATTAGTCGACTAGTAGAAATGTCTTCCACCGGTAAACAGTCATTTCATGAGTTCATGACA
The DNA here is from genome assembly GCA_019425675.1 of Leucinodes orbonalis. Classification (NCBI taxonomy): domain Eukaryota; kingdom Metazoa; phylum Arthropoda; class Insecta; order Lepidoptera; family Crambidae; genus Leucinodes; species Leucinodes orbonalis. Next base: position 10,182 of record PQWD01011358.1, read on the forward strand.
CATTTGATTTACTGAATAAAGTTTACGCAAACTGATGTTTTTTTTTAGTAAGAAGCTAGCAATACTTTAATTAATTTTGTATTTTTAATGCTAAAAGCATTTTTTTTAGATGTACGAGGTTCGAAAGTCAAAGTACGAGGTTTTTAGCTGCTTAGGTACGAGGAATTTCGTTTCGGCGTTGGCAGCACTGAAAGAGCTTCTTGACAAGTTAAAAAGGGCTAGATTGAGCATCAAGAGATTATTTGTTCTATAAATGCTGAAATTATCATGTCATAAAGCCATCTTTTAGAGCGTCTAAAAACGTCATCATGACCGATGTAATAGCAAAAAACTTGTTAGCATGTCGAAAACTTCATAATTTAATATTTGCAAGACAGTGAAAAGAGCTTGATTGGCATTTTCGGGCTAAATCGTTAAAAAAGGAGATCACCTATACTAAAAAAGTGCTAGATCTAGCCACAAATAGACTAAGGTGGCAGCACTGGCTGCTTTACACGCAATGCGATTAACGCACATATTTCGCACTCGCCACAGGTGCAGCCTGAATGTCAGTGCTGCAGTAGTTCCCATACTACTGCAGTTTATGCTGAGGCTGATTACTAGATTCTAAGAATTATTTAGCTTTTTGTATTCTCACTCTATCTGTACATATTTATCTCCATTAGTTGCTTCCTTTCCCATTCATATCAGGTAATTTAACAAACCATTGTTTTTACGCAGTTGACGCAGCGTGAGAGGCAAAACGTTAAACGCACATATGATATGTGCGTAAAACAATGGTTTGTAATTAAGTAACCTGATGCTGGTCCTGGGTGGAAGGACCTCTTCCCTGTCTATCCCTAAAATACTTGTTATAGACTAATGAATACTTACACTGACTTGCCGGTCGAAATAGTACTTGGCGCCTGCCAAGAACACCGTGGCCAGTGCGAACGACACCAGCATGCCGAACTTGAGGTGCGGCGCCATCATGGGCGAGTGGTGGAGCCCTAGGGCTGCGGTGCGTAGTAGAGTATCAGGGGTCACGCTGCGGGCGGCAGCCAGACTCGCGATGGTGGGGGGCGCCTCCCCCACTTCCACGTAGAGGCTGTCCGCGCGACGGGACTGCACGCCCTGAGACCCCGACGCCCTGCATATGTCGGTATTTTTAGTCCACTATATATGACATTCCACTTAGATACAGCGTTTATTTATAAGACCACAAAAAAAATTACATACATAAAAGTTCAAATGTGTGCGATACAAAAAGGCCAGAGCTCAGCCATAGGTTTACCATTGGTAAACCGCTTTTTTTCAGCCACAGCCAAAGCAACAAAAACAACTACTTAATATGTATAAAAATAGCCACCAAATTATGAACCACATATCCATAAGTTTAAATGGCAGTAAGTTACTATAGGAAAAAATATTGTTTCTTTTATAAATAATATATATATTGAAATATATAAATAATAATAATAAATATCCACTAACATTCACACAGCGCCATCTAGCCCCATATTAAGCGAGGAGCATTTAGGGTACTCACTGATAAACATATTTATATATTTTTTGTAAATACATACATTTTATACACAGAAACACTCGGACCATTACAGACAGATATGTTCATGCACACAAATGTTTGAACTGCCCGGGGATTGAAACCGGAAGTCACACAATAAAATAAAAGAATTACAAATATTAAACAATAGGGCAAAAAAAAAGAAACGATATTTTATTCATTTGTTTTTTGATTTTTTAGTTACATTGATATTTTTTTTGACATGTCTGTATAACCATTGGTAGAGGAAATTTAAAAGATTTATGTTTCTGCTAATATGTGCTGTACTGTCCTATAAATGTAAATATGATATCGTATGTTTCCTAAATATAAATAATATTAAAAAAGTATATGATATGTTATAAATAAGAACACATACTTTATGGCAATCTTAGATAAACAATAAACTGACTCGATGCACAATCACTAAGAAATAACAACCAAAAAATGTCCAACTTCTTGGTGAATTTCATATCGCACTAATCATTTGACAGCTAGTTCAGACGAAATTGAACTAAATGTCAGATATAACAGGATCGGAAGGATATCGTAACTACCCCCCTAATTTTAAAAGAAACGTTTCGTTTTAAAATAACGCGATCGGCCTGCAGATGAGTTAGTTTATTGTCTATCTGGATGATGAGTGGATAGTCGGAGAGCCGGCCGTATAAAAGATCCTATGGATCAAATATACATACTTAGATAATTTTTTTATGTAAATACATACATATTATACATAGAACACACCCAGATCGAACCCGGAACCCTTGGTGTTGCAGCCGACGTTTCGCTACACCAAATGGGTCGTCAAATCGTCATCGTCAATCGGTTTTTCAGACTATATTTCAGACAAGAAATTGCTCATGTATCTGATCCATAGGGCTTTTATACGGGCGGCTCTCCGACAACGAAGATGGCAATGGTTTTTTTTATGTTATAAGTGTACAGAACGGTCTGGACGCTCACCTGATGGTAAGTGATACGCCAGACCATGACAGCGGCATTAAAGGAGACCAACAACTGATAGACAGTTATTATCCTCCATCAATGCCGCACTGCGCTCGTCACCCGAGACAACAGATGTTAGGTCTCTCATACCCGGTAATTTCACTAGCTACGGTGCCCTCATTCCAAAACACAAAAGTGCATAACACTCGTGTTTGACGGGATGATATCTGGCACTGCGGTGGTATCTACCTAGACGACTCAGTATCGAGATGCCCGGAGGATATTCATATATTCATTGCACGCCATAAGTAACAATGATGTTAAAGCGATAAAGATAAGTACATTTATGGACCCTGTAGGGCACGGCAATATAATGGTGTGTGTGTGTACTGACGGCAGATGCCTGGTGTGTCGGTGCGGGCGGCGCGGCGGGCAGTCGACGGCGGCGAACCGGTGCACCGGCGCCGCCATGCCCTTGCGCCCGCCCGCCGCCACGCACGCCCGGCTCCGTCCGCGCCCTACACACATTACGCTTTCACCAACCAACCATACAGCGGACACCAAGTCGAAATTTCAAATTAGCCTTACAATATCACTCTTGAACGTCAAAAATAATACACAAAATACGGCGTTCTACACACTATGGTTTACCAAACCATAATGCGACAACTCTCTTGGTATTAGCAGAGTGGCCACCATTCTGCCATTTAAAAAATTTGACAATTATTTTAAGGACTTACACTTCAATACTTTAAATTTATTTTATATTAGTGACGGACAGTCAAGACGTTTCCCTTATGATAAGTGATACGCCTGACCATGTCAGAGCGGCATTGAAGGAGACCAACAACTGATAGACAGTTATTATCCTACATCAATGCGGCACGAATCCCGACACCAGAGACACAGATGTTAGGCGTCTTATGCCTGGTGCCCTCATCCCGAAACACAAAAGCACAAAAATCTCCTATTTCACGGGACGATATATAGCACTGCAGTGGTAACTACCTAAACGATTTAGTATCGAGTCTACCACCTAGACCCAAATAACATTTTTTCTTTCTTTCACAAATAAATAAATATCCAATGACATTCACACGGCGCCATCTAGGCCCAAGTTAAGCGTGAAGCCTGAGCCTGGGTACTAAACAATGGATAAACATACATATATATTTACTAAATATATAAGTATGTTTATACTTTTTTTGTAAATTATGTTTTTTTAGTACACATTACAGGCTGAATCACCGGATTATCTGAGAATGATGACTGCCTGCTCCAGAGCCTTCCAGTTAAACCATTAATCAACATGTTTAGCTAATTCAGAGAGCAGATTTAGAGCTTTGATTAAAAAAATCATTACGGTCATAAAATGTATGCTTATTTAAATAATGTGACAATATTTTTTAAATATATAAAGGTTTACATTAATTTGGAATTTTATTATACATTCTTTTATACACATATGCCTATGCATAGGCCTGTGTGGTGGGCCCAATCTCCATATAGCTATGCTGTGCGGAAGGCCTGTGCCCAGCCATAGGCCATATTGGCAAATGATGATACCCTTGGGCCCATACTTTTTTTTTGCTTTAATTATTTGAGTAAGAAGTAATTAATGAATTTACAATAATTTTTTCTCTGCAACAAAAAAAAATGTTGCATTTAAATGGGATAGTTAAAAGATATAAAGATAGTAATAAATGTATACGAAGAAAACAGTGCCCGCAGTGAAGACCGCCTGCCTTGTTGAATGAGTATGGAGGTGTAAACATAAATTCTAAATAACAAAAGCTTTGGGAACCATGTGGCAATTACAGCCAGGCAGTCCACCAAAGAAAATTCAAGGCTTGCAGAAAATCTCCTCTATTCAATACTATTACTTAATATTTATACATTTTACAACTTGGTTTTTATGGGAAGGCAACACTCCATTTTGGGACCTTAACAAAGAGCATGTCTTCCAATAACTCATCATTGGGCCTACTGTGGGTTGGTTTGCTGATAAGGTTGCTTATTAACCTATTAACTGCCAGGAATCCAGACACAATGGATAATCTATAGTTTATGACACTTTACGGTTTCTCTGGTAGTCAAAGGGTTAAGGTACACAGCCACCTGCTAGGCTGCAGAATCGCAGTAGCAGAGTTTAAACAAATGATATTAATAGAAAACAACTAAGAATTCTCTTCTCAATTAAGAATCTGTACTGAGATCCTTTTTTCACTAGTGTATTGCAAGCAGTGAATTTTTTAAATTACTATTGACCAGTTTTTTTTAAATATTAATTAAATACAATTAAGGCTTAGTCGCATACACGCTTAGCTTGATGCAATGATGTGCATTGCAAAAATAACTGGGATGCTGTATGAAGGTGAAAGCCTCTGTATAGATTTCAGTGACTTGTTACCTGCAGACAAAGAAGATGGGACGCGGTGCCTGCCGCTGTAAGCACACTGGCTGCGTTTATCAATCCAAAAATGCATCGGTGCTCACAAACTGCACTCGAAGTGTATACGATCAAGGTACAAGATCATTCATTCATTATACTTGCAGAGATACTTTATCTGAAATCAAAACCACAAAGTAATAAAATACTTAACGTAAAAATATAATGTTAAACAACAAACACAATACCTGCATCCTAAAATTCCTAAATCAGATCCCTAGCTAAGTTAAGCTATTCAAGAATGTTATTTTTTACACCAACAATAAAAAAGTACTCGAAGAGTATGGTAGTATTTAGAGAATTATAAAATACACATTTCAACATCAGTATACTATGGGCTGAATTTTGCGTAAAATATAACTTTTAAAATATCATTATAATCGAGATGCAATTGAGAGCCCTTCCATGAAATTTGTGGGCGGGGTGTGCGCGCGAAGTATTAAAGTACAAACCAATGAAACCAAACCAAAACAAACAGTGCTGCCAATGTAAAAATATATTTAAAAATCAATAACTATTTTATAAAAAATCTGATAAATGGAATTCTCAAAATAAATCCATATTTCTTGCCGGTGCAAAAGTTAATTTCAAAAAGTTCCAAATATATTTTAATTTATAAAATATATTGATATATGAATACATGGTGTGAATTCAATCAAATTTTAATCTATTTATATGAGATTTATATAATATAATCATCAATATAAAAGGGCTAGATTGACAATGAATCAATAATGGTTATTTATTCTATGTTTTTAAATGAATATCTAATTTTAGAATATTGTTTTAATTCGAAATTGCCTCCTTGAATGATATTTACCATTGTTTTGTTTCCGGAAAATTCTACGTATTATGCAGTTTCGTTCAAAAACGAGTGTACTCTTTTATTTGTACACAGTTTCTATTTTGAAATTTATGCTTTCCTAAAAATCTATTTAAATATATTTTTGTAAATTCTAGATGCGACTGCAGACTTTTGTGCCTTGATAATTAAAAAAAGTATATTTATACATTTTTGTTTTAGTAGACGTATATTTTTAATGATTACTATAACGATTTGTTTTTCAAAGTCCTGAACGAAACTTATAAACATATATAAGCCCCTTCCACTGCTGCCAACCTCAGTATTTATTTTGTGTGACGATCATTTACTTTTTGTGGTGAATTGCTAATTGTGTTCTACGGATTCAATCAACGATATCATTACAAATTTTTGTGCCCAAAGTGCTTCGTTTTATAATTGTTGTTGTTAACTTGGTATTTATGCAGTCATCATGATAACAACAATAGGACCTCGATCTGGAACCCAGAGTGAAAATCATGCCAAACCATATTGCCAATGTTGGAACGTGCGATCACCTATGTCGTGGAAACAGTTGAACTCTTGTTCGTGTGGGGAGGATCAAGACAGTAAGTTTAACTTTAAACCTAATTTGTTTTCATTTACTCTACCATATTTTTTTCTGCGTGTTTGTTGTACGTGTTGGTGGTGAGACCCTAGACTTAAAATTTACTATCCGTTTTACGTGTGGGGGATTCTGATGCTGTCCGGGACTTGCACTGCCACTGCATCAAATAAAAGATCAGGAGGTTTCAGTAGTTTTATTCATAAAACTGAATTGATTTTTCCTAAATCCCTTGTACACTAGCAGGTCAGTGCGCAGCAAATGACGGCGTTCACTCGTTCATTGCGATCGTATACTAAAACTTTAGTGCTAAAACTGCTACATTCAACATTCATAATATAATGAGTGAAAAAAAACATTCATCTCACACTAAATTTAACAACAACTTTAAAATTTGCATAATTCTATTTTTTTTATTAGTGTAGCTTGTTTTAGGTACCTTTATTACGTAGTGACTGTTTCAAAACAGTCACACTGTCAGCACTATTGGAATAAGCACATAGATATATCTATTGTGTGTTAAGATATATAATGCTTTACCTGTGAATATTAGACATCTACCAATGAAAACCATCTGAAAATGAAAGGAATTTCTATAAAACAAGTGAAATTTTTAATGTATAACTGTACAACCTGACATCCTTATTATTGTAATTATTTAAATTAGACATGAATGTATTTTTGAGAGTTCATAATATTATGTATATAGAAATGTATTTAACATTTAAATATTCAATCTGACATCTATATTATTGTAATTATTAGACATGTGTATTTTGTTAATTCTTAATAATTTGTATATTTTATAAAATATGTATGCCCTATACTAAGGTAAAACATGAGCTTTTTAATGTACCATAGATTATCACTATCAGATAACACCATGTTTTATGCAAATAATAAATTTCATTTCATTCAAAGAATAGATAAATGTATGTGGCATTGTTGGAGAGCCTATATTTAGCAGTGGACAGTAGTAGGCTGATAATAATGATATTTAAACAATCTAGTTATTTGTGATTTTAAATTGCACAGAGGTGGCTGCATTTCTTGATGCACTGCCCAGTAGTATCTTTAAACAATTACTATAATGAAAATTCCCAATAAATTGGCAATCGATATCATCATTAAGTTATATTTCGTTATATCTATCACTTTAAACTGCATTATTTTTACCCATTACTAGAAATAATTGTATTTTATAGAAAATCTTAACTGCACTGAATCAAATTAAATAATGAAGTATTATATACATCAAACTTTTCATGAAAACTGAATTGCTTATTTCAGAGTTTACAAAATATAGGTTAATGCTTACAGAACAAAAGTGTTTTTTAAGTATTTCAACTTATATTGAATCAATATTTAAAAATGTTATTATTAATATTTTAATGCCAAATCCGTTTAATATTTTACATTTAAAATACTTAGTTACTATTTTCTCTTGAAATACAAGGTTTTGTTGGGTTACTATCGGAAATATCCAATTTAATATTAATCAAATGACATGTTATTAACATTGGCATCATAATCACTATTGAAATATTCCTCAACTGTTTATTTATTTCAAATGTGGGTTTAAATCTGTCAGCAATCCATAAATTAGAAGAAAGAAAAATGATTATTTGGTGCAATATAATTGTACATAACATGTTATTCCTTAATATTAAAAATAATAATATTGCTACCAAAATGGTGGCCACTCAGCTAATGCCAAGACAGTTTTGTCAAGGCGCTGTTTTGCAGTGGAACCAAAGAGAGAAATTTAACTAAAATAATAAAATCCTGACAACTAATTACAGGGTAAGCCTGTTCCTATGGAGGTACTGATGGCTTCAGTATGGCATCTTTATAAATTCACATTTATTTAATGCTTTGAACCTCAATAGATTTTCTGTGTCTGGATTCCTGGTGTTCAAATGATTATTTATGTGTGGTACATAAACAGGATAGTCTTTACATGTAATACATTAAAATTCAGTTCAGACATAGTTTAGTTTTTTGCTCATTTTCGAAAGTTCGAAAAGACATTGGTATGTATGGGATATGAATCTGAACCTGAACCCTTCAGATAGGGAGGCAACTGGCCACACCAATGTGCAACAACAACAATGGAGCCACAGACTCTCTTATATGTTTTCAGCAAAATATGAAATTTAAGGAATTATTAATTTATTTGTTGCTTGCTCCAGTATTCATAAACTTTATATAACAGAACAGATTCAGTATAGGCTATGAATATCTATTGTAAGTTTGAAGAGACAAGCTTGATGAAATTGGGAAAAATGGAAGGAGATAGAGTAGGCCTACTCCCAAAAATGTGCGTAAGTCTCTCTCCTTCCATTTTTCCAATAACAATGGGTAATTGGTGAAAAATAAAATACTATTATTATTTTTATTATATGGTTGATATTATTACCTGTCACATTGTCTGGTAATATATATCTTATGGCGACTGTACTGCCTGGGGATCGAACCCGGAACTGTTGGTGTAGTAGCCAACATCTCAACCATTACACCCGGTCAGCATGCTTAGCTATAGTGAATAATAAATTATTATATTAATAAATAATCCCCATTATTTCAGTAAGTACACCCTTATGGGTAGGCTCGTGCCCCACTGTGGGGACGTTTAATGAGCTGATGATGATACATTTCAGTAAGCGAATGGCGATGGCAGCAGCCGGACACGAACGGCCTGAGCTGGGTGGTGGTCAGCGAGGACCAGAGGCAGGTCACGTTCCACCCGTTCTACAGTTCGGGCACGGCCGTCGTGAAGGGGGACACGCCGCTGGTGATCAACCACCATTACTACTGGGAAGTGAAGATGCTCACTGATACATATGGAACTGATATTGTAAGTTGCTTGCATTTTATATCTGACTTGTTGATTCGCGGTATTACCCACATTGTAAGAGTATATTCTCCCGCAGTAAACGCGGGGCCGCGTAATGTTGCTGCGCGCCTTTCGATTCGAAGCGATTTAAATTGTTATCTGGCAACCTGGATGATCACATAAGCAACGTTTTCTTGCGGGAGAATATTTAATAGTGCGGAACATATATTTAGTAACATAAATTTAAGAATGTCTGAATCGATTACAAGCCGCTTATGTTTCTTACAAAGGTTAATTAACATCGAAGAAATGTGTGGCAGAGCTATGCTCCTTTTACAATAAAAGTGTCCATGGGTGGGCCACTTATTATGAGGTCCATAGATTTTATTTGAAGTTTTTTACTTCATTTAGCAAATAGGACGATCAGTTTATTCTCCAGGGGGATTAGTGCCATGTCTTGAAACAGTCTTACGTCAGTTTTTATTGAACCAGAAAAGTCGTAAGTAATATTACTGTACTACTGTTTTAACAGATGGTGTTTTTTTCACGGCATGACGTTTATTAACGAGACGATATCGGACTACTACTACTGTATCGATATACTGCTATGGTACCTACCTGGACGACTCATTATCGAGTCTACCACCTAGATACATGTGTACCAAGACTACATGTTTACCAACCTATGCAATAAAATAAAAGCAACAGCGCGCGTAAACAAGCCCGTTTTACGTCCGCTGCAGACAAAAACGCTTGTTTCCTGGTCTGGCAACTTGCCCCAATGTCGAAGACTTGGCACTGGTTGAACCGGAACTAGTTCTAGAACATATTAGATGCTATTTTGCTAAGTGTTATTACCGATTGTGTCTGCTATGATGTGTTTAATTTAGTGTTTAAAAAGTTGTATAGAATATATACCTAAGAGCGTCGGTGGCTCAATGTGTGTTGCCTTCGAACGGGAGGGCGCAGGTTGAAATTCCGCCACCTACCAATTATTTCGAAATTATATGTACGTTATCCGACGCTCTTACGGAAAGGAAAACATCGTGAGGAAACTTGCGCACGCCTGCGAAGAGATTTGAGGTTGCCCCGTGTGGACGACTAAGGCCTATACGGGTGGCTCGTGCCCTCGGTGGACATTTAAGATCTGTGATAAGATAGAATATATGAAACATTCATCAATCCATATATATATATTTGTAAAACGTCCTTTCAAAACACTGATCAGTGGAAAAAAAGAACAGTTAATAAGTACTTGTACACACAGTGACTTATTTTAACGTCACCAGTAGTCATTATTTCACTGTGCCTTTCGTAATAAAAGCGACAATAGCAACTCACAAGTTGGTTAAGTTGTCGTATATAAAAGCTGCTAAAATAGGTCATACTTATTAAAAAATCAAGTCTAGATAGTTGGGAGATATCCAGATTTTGGCCCGTATTCTAGAACGAGCTCAACGTGTATCTCTACTTGAATAGTGTTAGAAAGAGATAGCGCTCTATACGATAACTAGCGCCATCCCTCTCTAACTCATCATCATTAGCTCATTAAACGTCCCCACCGAGGCACGAGCCTACCCGTATACGTGATTAGCCTTAGTCGTCCACGCGGGCCCAGTGCGGATAGGACGACTTCACACACAACCTGCGAATCTCTTCGCAGACGTGCATGAATTTCCTCACGATGTTTCTTTCACCGTAAGAGCGTCGGATAACCTACATATATTTTCGAAAATTCGAAAACACATTGTACGTGTCGGATTTGAACCTCAGCCCTCCCGGTAGGAAGGCGACAGTCCACACAATTGAGCCACCGACGCTCTTACAACTCAATTTAAGTAAATATCATCGTGTTCTGGTTCTAGTACGGGCCTTAGAATCATTTTTCTTTGACCTGCGCCATCGCATACACTCGATAGTGCAGGAGACGCATCGTGTCTATTTGAAGGGCATAAATTTATCTTATCTGAGTGCAAACTAACTATGGCGCATAATCGTCTGGCGTATCAGACCTTGTTGCCCGGATCAAATGTTTACTACACTCGTTAGAGAACAATTATTTACCTATTTATGTAGGCTAAAGTCCGAAACGGCAAGTTGTTTTATTCCCAGTATTAAAATTGTGTTACTCACAATTTTTCTTAAAGGTGTTACATTATGTACAGTCGCCATCACATATATATGAGCAGACAAAGTGGCCAAAATACATCTGAACATGGTATGTATTGTAACTGATGAGCGTACGAATTGCTCTTTGATTGGTGCAGTGGGCTGATAGCGTATTTTATTTATTTATTTATTTAATCATTTATGCACACAGTTATACAATAAAAAACAGGTACATGGAAAAAATTGTACAAAGGCACTGCTTATTTCATTATGAAATTTCTTCCAACAGGCCTAAAAAAAGAAAATAAGTGTGAGAGGTAGACAGTGTGCACACATATACTGCATACATATACATACATACACACACACATATATACATAAATTATATACACATACATATATACATACATATACACATAATACATACAGAGGTTAACAAATAATATAATAAATACATTATTACTATATATTAGTCAAAATATAAAGAAAAAAAAAACTTAAATTTAGAAACTATAAACATATAGATAAAGGTTTTTAAATTTCAACAAAAGCACAAAAACTTAATATGTTTATGGATTTTTAAAACACAATTATATTATGGAATAGAAGAAAGATAGTATTCTTTAACACGACTTTTAAATAAGGAAATACTACTGCTATCGCGAATATTAGATGGTAACGAATTCCACAACCTCACTGCATGAACGGAGAAGGAGTAAGAAAAAAAGTCGGATTTATGGGTTGGAAATTTAAGTGAAGAACTCAGGTGGGATCTACAAGGAATAGTTAATTCACGTGCGAAGGAAAACCGTTTTTTAAGATACGTTGGATAAGATGGATTGTAAAGTGTATTGTAGAGAAAGCAAAGTATCCGAGTATTTCTACGAAGTCTAATGGGTAACCATTTAAGCTCAGATCGAAAACGTGAAACATGGTCATACTTTTTGAGACCATAAATGAACCGAATGGCAAGGTTTTGAAGGCGTTCAAGTTTGTTTAATTGGTCTTCAGTGACATCCAGATAACATACGTCAGCATAATCGATTAATGGAAGAATAAGAGAGTGGGCAAGAGTAATTCTAGTAGCCATGGGTAAGAACCACTGCAGACATTTTAATGTATGGAAGGTATAATATACTTTACGGCTAACTTCTTTTAAATGGGAGCTCCAATCCAGATGAGAGTCGAAGATAACCCCCAAATTTTTCGCAGAGTCAGAAAACAATATAGGGACACCGTCCAGAAGTACCGAAGAAATAGAGGATATGTCAAGAGAACTACGCGTACGCCTACCACCAATGATCATTGCCTGTGACTTTTTCGGGTTGACAAGTAACCCATACGAACGCGCCCAGGCACTAACTCTGCTTAAATCCTCGTTAATGGCAGTGATGGCCGACTCAGCGTCAGTTACAGGAAATTGGCGATAGATTTGTAGGTCATCAGCATAGAGGTGATAATTGGAGGTAATAAGATGGGTAACAGAGTTTATGAATATAGAAAATAGTAAAGGAGAGAGGACTCCACCCTGAGGTACACCCGCACCAAGTCTGCACCAGTCAGAATAAGTCTCATTAACACGGACACACTGCGAGCGACCCCGAAGGTAAGAACTAAACCAAGTCAAAGAAGAAGGAGAGAAATTAAGAGTATGAAGGATAGCAAGAAGAATATCAAAGTCAACAGAATTAAATGCATTGCTAAAATCTAGTAAAACTAATACGGTAAGGGATTTACTTTCCATAGCCCAACGAATATCGTCAGTGACATTAAGTAAAGCGGAAACTGTACTGTGGCCCGCACGAAAACCGGATTGGTATGGACTAAGGAGACAATTGGCAGACAGGAAAGAAGACAGTTGCTTGTGCACTATATGCTCAAGAACTTTAGATAGAAATGGTAAAATGGAAATAGGACGAAAATCAGTAGGAAGAATGGGACTAGCAACTTTAGGCAGCGGAATGATATGTGCAGATTTCCAGGCAGTGGGAAAACAATTCGTAGAAAGGGAAAAATTAAACAAATGGGTCAGGACAGGGAGAAGAATAGGAAGAATGCACGTTACCATTCTTGAGCTAAGATCATCACTACCGACTGCAGTAGAACTGATAGCCAGAACAGATTTCCTCACATCCTCCTCAGATACAGGTGCAAGCTTAAAATTAGGACAAGAAGGCATAGGTAATTTGGAAATCTCCGACAAAGTGTTTAGCTTTACGCACGGGTCTAAAGATACAGGTGGAAGAGAAAAGTGATTGTTAAGCAAATTCAAATCAGTAGCCTCGTGACTACACACAGGAGATTTACCGATACCCACCGATTTCAGAAATTTCCACGTGTCTGTAGGGCTACGATTCAAAAGCGAATCATGAAAGTAACGCCTTTTAGCATCCCTACACATACGGTTACACTTATTCCGAAACGACTTATAACAAGCCAAATTATCATCAGATGGGCATCTTTTAAACCTGCGTTTGGCTCTGTCCCTAAACGCCATATAATTTTTAATCGATGAAGTAATCCAAGGAGCGGGGTTGTGTTTAATTTTAACTCTTTTAAAAGGGGCATGTCGATTAAAAAGATCGAGAATTAAACCAGTTAAATTCTCAACCATAAGGTCAATACAAGTATTGTTGACGATGGCAGACCAATCGGTATCACACGCATCACGTTGTAACGCATCGAGGTCTATGCCGGAATAATTACGAAGAAATGCATAACGGGGCTTCTCTTAGGCGGACGCAAACGATAGGCAAGGTAGGTAATATCGTGGTATGAAAATGAAGCCGTTAATTGACCGTGAGTAGAAATATAGCTAGGGGAAGAAATAATCATGAGATCAAGTAAAGATGGAGAACTATGAGGAAAATGATGAGTAGGAGAAAGTGGAAGGATATGCAAATTGAAAGATGTCAGAAGGGATGTAAGCTTTGATGAGCGATTATTAGCTTTAATCAGGCAAGTATTAAAGTCTCCCATGAGTATTATGTGGTTATAAATAGGGCAAAAAGTGTAAAGTAGTTTATCTAATGATGCAAAATAATCAATTGTCAAATTGGGACTATAAAAAACACCAAGAAGTACTTTATTTAGCTTAAAGGAAAGTTCTATGAATAAGTATTCCTCAGATTCCGAGTATTGTGCAGGTGATGCGTTTATTAATCTATATGTTATATCGGATCGCAAATATATAGCAACACCACCCCCACCCTTACCGATGCGGTCATTACGGATAAGACAATAGCCCGGAACTGCAAATTGAGTTGATAGAAGAGAAGGTTTTAAAAAGGATTCGGAAATAAGAAGGGCATCGAGCACTGAATTATTCATTAAAGTTAAGAGATCAGCATAATGACTCGGAACACTCTGGATATTTACATGAGCGATTTTAAGATCATGTGGATACTTGGAAAAGGACACTGAAATTTGTTCATGCAAAGACAATGGAACAACATTATCGCTATCAGCACTAAAGAAGGTATCATTACACTCGTCATTAGACGAACAAGATAAATAGCTATCTTCTAGAAT
>PQWD01011359.1:0-120647 GCA_019425675.1 Leucinodes orbonalis
CACCTCCAGACTATTGTGTCTAACATCCAGGACTCTAAGTTTCTTCGCTTCGACCAGACTATCCAATGGAAGTGTTGTCAGGCTATTATTTTGCAAATATAACTCTGTTATATTCTCTGGCAGGTGAAATTTCGCGTCCGCTGTAAGGAAAATCATATTATTTATCATCAGCCTATACTATCCTACTGCAGGGCAAAGGCCTTCTCGCACGGCATAGTTATGGCGAGATTGGGCCGTAACCCACCACGCGAGTTCTTATACAGACTATTCATCATCATCATCATAGCTCATTACACGTCCCCCACCGAGGGGCACGAGCCTACCCGTACGCGGGTGTATAGGCCTTAGTCGTCCACGCGGGCCCAGTGTGGGTTGGACGACTTCACGCACAACCTTTGAATCTCTTCGCAGGCGTGCGCAGGTTTCCTCACTATTTTTTCCTTCACCGTAAGAGGTGAAATTCTAACTAGCATGAACTTTTTATACGATATCGCTTCATCTTTTCAACTTTTATTTCGTTCCCCAGTGGAATCCATTATATAGCTTTGCATTTTAAAATTAAGTACCTAAATATTGATGATTTGATGATAGTCATCCAATACGCACTGAATCCGCGTGGACGACTAAGGCCTAATCACACTTTTACGGGTAGGCTCGTGCCCCTCGGTGGGGACATTTAATGAGCTGATGATGATGACAAAGTCAAAGTCAAATTATTTCAAATTAGGCTTACAAATAGCACTTATACTTTAAAAAAATATACAAAAATACTAAACGAAAAATATGAATTATGATGCTTTGAAAAAAAAGCGCTTCAGTGGTTTGGCCTGTTGAGAAAGAAGGATGGTATTGATGATAGATTATGAATATGAAAAAATAAATAAAAATAAGGTCAATGAAACAATTCGGTATTCTCCACCATTCGCAATAAAATACCAAACCTTATTTTCATAAAAGTGCACTTAATTTTACATGTCGTTTCATTGATCACTTTTGTTTATTTGCAATATTGTATTTTTAAATACACTGAAACCAATAAATATTAGGTCAATTGATATTAGTGAGCAATGACGTCACGTTTCAATAATCTCATACAAAATATATGGAAACGTTCCTTTCTGACAGTTCATAAAAAGTGCGTCAACGATTAGTGGTGTCAAATACCCAATTATTAATAGAAAATACTTACAAGATCTGGTGATTAAATTCTCCAATTTGTTATTAGATAAATCTAATACTTCCAAAGATGTCAAATTACCGAGGACGTCTGCAATAAAGTGATATTAATTATAACCCTTAACTATTTTAAACTAGTCTAGATGGCGCTGTGTGAATTTCTGTGGAAATTTATTTATTCTTGTAGCCTCAAATTGAAATACTATGAAATCTGGCACACAAATAAATATCCACTGACATTCACACAACGCCACCTAGCCCCAAGTTAAATGTGAAGCTACTAAAGAAGTAACACAACAGGTAATAAACAAATGATTAACATACTTAATACTTCCTTTCGCAAGTCGTCGATGGACGACCGAAAGAGGAGGACGGGATATCTGGCGCGAAATGGGGGAGACCTATGTCCAGCAGTGGACTGCGATAGGTTGAATAGGAAACATACTTAATAAATTTTATGAAAATACATAGTAACACCCAGAACAACACATACGATGTTATGTGCGTGCAGACAAAATGTTTTACTTCCCGTGGATCGAACCCGGAACTTACTCACTTAAAAAGTATCATTACTTAATTACTTTGGACATCGAAGTATAGGTTATTTTTAATTATTTTAATATATATATATTACTTTTGTATTGCCATGTTTAAAAATAATAACTGATTTCTTTCTTTTTTTCATTATTAAAAAACTTACAGCTTCTAATATCATTAATAAAGTTTCCGGACAAGTTCATTCTCTTCACTTTCTTAGTTCCATAAGTCAAATCAAAAGTGACCACCGGTATCTCGTTGTGGCTCAGGTCGACTTCCTGCAGTCTGTACGGTATCCAGGGGCTGTGCGGGAACATTTTCTTTGTGAGGAAACCTATGCGGTTGTGACTCAGGTTCACCTGAAAGTATAGGTAGGTTGGTTGGGATAACTAGGAAGTAAATGTTGATTGGATCCCGTGCGGAATGGAAAATCTGTCGCGTCTCTGTCGGAATAATAGTGTGGACTGTTGCCCTCCTACCGGGAGGGCTGAAATTCGAATACCGAGACGTACAGTGTTTTCGAATTTTCGAAATTATATGTACGTTATCCGACGCCCTTATGGCGAAGAAAAACATCGTGAGGAAACCTGCGCACGCCTGCGAAGAGATTCAAAGGTTGTGCGTGAAGTCGTCCAATCCGCACTGGGCCCGCGTGGACGACTAAGTGCCCCTCAGTGGGGACATTTAATGAGCTGATGATGATGATGGAAAATCTGTGTCTATTACGCTATATCATTACAGTCTGTGACGCTTTACGTCGTTTCTGGCGGTCAAAGAATTCAATCTCGCTCACTTTCACACATGGCAATACTTATTTAATACCATGAGGCTGAAACTGGCAGAAAAATTCTAGCAGAAAAAACGCTATGGGTAGGAACAGAAAGGAGAATTGAAGACATTTTTCCATAGAATATGTTCAAGAATCTTAACGATTCGCACATTTACTTCAAAAGCTATAAACAAAAACATTAAAGAATATAGTAGAATTGTATTTTATTCAATATTTATTGTGTTACGTTACGACAAAATCTGAATTTTCGCTTTAAGCATATCATAGAGATAGCCAACGATGGACTAACATATTTTTGCATGCTATTTAAATGGCTAAACATGAGAACAGTGTACCAATGTAGACTAACATCCTCATACCATGTTTGAAGCAAAAACATTATTATTATTTATAAAACAGCCTCTTTTGGGGCCAACCTTTATTCATCACTGGTCTTCGCGATTTTCATGCTAGATTATTTTCTGCCAGTTTCAGTTTCATTTTAATACCAACCGATTCCAAAGAGAGACAGTCATCCAAAAGCCCGTTCGTTCTGTTATCTATCTTCTCCAATAAATTATGGGATAAATCCAATTTCCTGCAAGGAGAAAAATATACAATTTGTAAATTTATACCAGTCGCCATACTAATAGGCAAAGTTAAATTAATAAATATCCACCGACATTCAAAGCGTCGTCTAGCCCTTTAATTATGACTAGAATCGGGCAACAAAGTCAGAAGTTATTATTTACACAAAAATACAAACTTCAACTTCTTCTTCTATCGCAGTCCACTGCTGGACATAGGTCTCCCCTATTTTGCGCCAGATATCCCGGTCCTCCGCTTTCCTCATCCAGCTTCCACCAGCGCCCTTGCGCAAGCGGTCGGTCGCAGGTTTCCTCACATCGTGAGGAAACCTGCGCACGCCTGCGAAGAGATTCAAAGGTTGTGCGTGAAGTCGTCCAACCCGCACTGGGCCCGCGTGGATTAAGGCCTATCCACCACGGGACATATAATGAGATAATGATGATAATATTAGATCAACTAACCTCAAAGCCACAAGTCCACTGAACACCTCATTGGGTATCTTCTCCAGTCCATTCCCACTGAGGGACAAGTCCAGAAGCTGCTGCATCCCTTTGAAGGAATGAGGAGCGATGTCCACTATGCTGTTCCTAGACAAGTCCAGCTTGAACAGCGTGGGCAGATTGCCGAAGGCTGCCTTCGATAAGGATGTTAAGTTGTTATCCTGTAACAATAACACACACAGAGAAAATTAGACACAAAAAGAGAGAAAGGGTCACACACACACATTTTGTCCAAGAAATAAAAACAAGGCATCATGAACTACCGGGGCCGGGAGTGAATAGACAGAGAGAAAGAGACACTCACACACAGAGAAAGCAACAGACACACAGATACAGAGAAACAAGCGCACACAGATAGATAAAGATACATAACCACAAAAAGTGACAGACATTCAAACACAATTTGTGAGTGGGATAGAGAGACACACAGAAATAGAGATACACAGACACACATACACACAGACAGACACACAAAAAGAGAAATACACAGACAGAAACACATACACTAAGATAAACCTGAGAGATAGTAAGACAAACACCGTGTGATAGTAAGTGAAACACAGAGTGTGAGAGAGGGACAAACACACACACACACACGCGCGCGTAGAGAGTGAGACACACACAAAGAGAGCGAGATTTAAACACAAAGTGAGAGACAAATACAGAGAAATAAACTCACAGTTATAGACACACAGCTTGTCCTGGAAATAACAACAAAGCATCGTAAAACCTACCTGCAAGTATTTGCATACAAGTACTGCAAGCTGCTGAGCGTGTGGCGGCGGCGAGCTTGTCCGCCAACATGTTGGCCGACATGTTCAGTCGCAGCAGGGAGTTCATTGTTCAAGACGGAGCTCTCATACACTCTCACAAGGTGAAAGAAAGAGAGACACCCACACAGACAGAGAGACGCACACAAAGAGAAAAAGAGACATACAGAGAGAGAGAAATGACACATAGAATCAGGGCAAAAACACACAGAAAGAGAGATACACACAGAAAGAGCGAGACACCCAGAAAGAGAGAAACCCATAAATAGAAAGAGAGGCACAGTAAGAGAGAGACATAGAAACAGAGAGAGACACACTCAAAGATGGAGACACACACAGTATGAGAGGGATAAACATACAGATGCAAACACATTCTGAGTAATTGACAAAAAGACAAGACGTACCTGCAAATACAAGTACTGCAGGCTGCTAAGCGTGTTCAAGGCCTCCCAGGGCGGTGACGTCACTCCGTTAGAGGATAAATCCAACGACTGCACCGTGAGGAGACCGCTGAAGCTGCTGGCGGCGAGCTTGTCCGCCAACATGTTGGCCGACATGTTCAGCCGCAGCAGGGAGTTCATTGTTGGCCATGTGCTCGGACGGATGTCCGATAGCTCGTTCTGGGATATGTCTAAATCGCTGTGGAGAAATGAATTTCAATCAATAAATAGATGCCTTCTACGTATACTATCGTATGTCTAAAATTACAGTTTAGCAGGAGAGGCATTATTCGCTGGGTGCGAAGTACTAGGTGGGGGTAACATAATCTACCGCAGCGCTCATGGTGGTCAAAAGTAGAAATAATGTAAGCTCTGTTATCAGATGTATCTGTCAATGGCAAAGTGATTCGACATGAAAACATTTTAATATCATTCATTAATCGCATTAGTCCGCTAACAAAAATGAGCCACAGTAGTTGTTGTGTTGTAAACTGCAAGAATACTGGCAGAAATAGTAAATGCAAGTTTGATATTGGAACACTCACAAACCCGGTATTCAAAACAATACTCATTTCGATATGAAAACTATATTTAATTTATTACTAGCGATACAGGAACATTTAAATATATTTACTGATATATCATCATCATCAGCTCATTAAACGTCCCCACCGAGGGGCACGAGCCTACCCGTATAGGGTGATTAGGCCTTAGTCGTCCACGCGGGCCCAGTGCGGATTGGACGACTTCACACACAACCTTCGAATCTCTTCGCAGGCGTGCATGAAGGTTTCCTCACGATGTTTTCCTTCACCGTAAGAGCGTCGGATAACGTACATATAATTTCGAAAATTCGAAAACACATTGGTACGTGTCGGGATTTGAACCTCAGCCCTCCCGGTAGGAAGGCGACAGTCCACACCATTGAGCCACCGACGCTCAATGGATACATACCCAAGACTGATAGGAATCTGCGGCAGATCAGTCAATTTATTCCTCGACAAATCTATTCGCCGGCATCCGGACAGTTTGGCCAGCGAACTGCGCGGAAGGTCCCGGATTCCATTCCCGCGCAGGGTCAGCTCTAAGAGTGTTGGCAGCGTGCCGAATGTGCCTGGTTTCAGTGTTTCTAGACTGTTGTAGCTGAGGTCTAGATACCTGTGGAATGTTTTAAGGATTATATTTATCATCGCAATTAAATTACCACCCGTTGGGGGGGGGGGCTGCGATGCCCTAATAAAATTTAAAACTAGTCTCTCCGCGAGATAAAAAAGCACAAGTTTACTTTACACTAGTCTCCCCGCGGGATAAAATAGCACAAAATGAATTTTCACTAGTCTCCCCACGGGATAAAATAGCACAAAATTGCTCTTGGCTAGTTCACTTGAGTAGTTTCACGGGATAAATTAACACAGAATTACTTTTCACTAGTCTTTCCGCGGGATTAAATAGCACAAAATTGCCTTTCACTAGACTCCCCGCAGGATAAAAATGTACAAAATGACTTTACACTTGTCTCCCCGCGGGATACAATAGCACAAAATGACTGTTCACTGGTGTTCTTGCGGGATTCAAACCCACGATTCGGATCACGTAGCGATCTAACCCCAACGCTGTGACTAATAGACCAGGGAAGTAGTTAAAAGTAATTAAAGTATGATTTACCATAATGAAATGCCCATTGAACATATTTTTTGTATACAAATTTTGCTTATTTTATTTGAAACTAGCTGACCCGACAGACTTCGTCCTGTCAGAAAAATTTGTAATGTGGCAGTGATTTGTTCCTACCTTTTTTATATTCTTTGCAAAAATTATCCTGAACAGAACCGTCACCCTGGTAATAATTCGGTGTGAATTAAAAATAATTAAATAAAACACTATAAGCATTTAAAAGTAAGTAATTTTAATGACTTTATATATAAATATAAAGCTCAAATTGATTCTACGTTTTAGTTAGAAAACGTTTGTATGTGAAAAAGAAAAGGGCTGTTTTCAGGGTTTTCCCGGCAATTATTCGATTTATTCTCGC
The DNA here is from genome assembly GCA_019425675.1 of Leucinodes orbonalis. Taxonomy (NCBI): domain Eukaryota; kingdom Metazoa; phylum Arthropoda; class Insecta; order Lepidoptera; family Crambidae; genus Leucinodes; species Leucinodes orbonalis. Next base: position 6,813 of record PQWD01011359.1, read on the forward strand.
GCGTAAGAAGCCATCCTTGGACTTCAATGAACATTTTAAAAAAAGAATTGGCCAAATTGGTCCAGGCGTTGTTGAGTTATGCGCTTACCAACACATTTTGCGATTCATTTTTATATTATAGATTTACATAATATATTAAATTAACTAATTCATTAATGTAAATATTACTATTTTTAGATTAGAAATACAGAAACCAGCGCTCCTAAATAATTATACTTATTTGACACGGCAGCCTATGCTGAGACCGGGCCTATTTGACCACATCTGTGTATTTTTAACCCCTTGTCCTGTCACTATTTGTTTATTGATTTTTACGTTCAATGCCTTTTATTCCTACTTTGTGTCATAGTTGATTGCATCCTTGATGTATGTTGCAATAAATGTTTTTCTTTGGTTCTAAAATGCAATCCGTTTTGGTCGCAAATAAATCCCCATATTCTTGGCTTTATATAACTCACCTCAAAGAGAAGAGATTCTGGAAGACCGCATTGAATATGCTACTCAAATTGTTGTAAGACAAGTCCACTGTATGAAGTTCATACAGTTTGGGAAACGCCAGCTTTGGGATGCTTTCCATCACGTTGTGGGATACATTCAACACCCTTATTCCGGACATATTCTGGATTGGCACCTGCAATTTTAATTTATCAGCTTGGAATTTTAATATAGCAATCAACCAGTCAGGAATTATAAATAAAATAAATAAATAAATATCCACTGACATTCACACAGCGCATCTAGCCCTAGTCAAAGTCAAAGTCAAAATCAAAATTCATTTATTCAGATAAGGCTTACAAAAAGCACTTATAAACGTCAATAAGAATAAAAATACATTTAAACACCAAAGTAAAGCAAATAATGAATTTTGATACTTGGAAAAAAGCGCTTCGCGTTTGGCCCGTTGAGAAAGAGCACCAAGAAACTCAACAGTACAGCCTTTTTTAAACAATGATTTTAATGTACAGATATTTTACAAACACTGAAGTAGCTGAGCAGTTTAAGACCATGGATTTTTATCATCTAAATATTCGTCAATAGTGTAGTTACACTTTTTTAGAAAGGTGTTTTTTATTCTAGCTTTAAACATGTGTAAAGGTAACTCGACAATATTTTGCGGTACCTTATTGAAAAACTTTATACATCTTCATATAAAAGATTTACCAACTTTATGTAGTGTCAAGTCTGGAACAGCAAGTTTGTTTCTATTCCTAGTATTAAAATTGTGTGATTCACAATTTTTTTTAAAGGTATGATAGTATTTACGGACGTAAATTAAATTTACATAAATATATTGTGATGCTACAGTCATTATATTTATTTCTTTAAAATGTTCCTTAAGTTAAGCGTAAAGCCTATGGGTACTAAACAATGGATAAACATACTTATGTACATTTTTTTCTGTAAATACATACATATATACATAGAAAACACCCAGACCAGTACAAACAGACATGTTCATGCACATAATGTTTGTACTGCCCGGGGAACGGGAACCCTTGGTGTTGCAGCCGACGTCTCAACCGCAACCAAATGGGTCGTTTTATGTAGAACTAGCTGTCTCCGCGGTATTACTCGCGTTATAAAATTATATCCTCCACATTAAAACATACACGCAGTGCGCGCCGTTGCGCTTAAATATTACCTTATTTTTCTGAAATATAGTGTTTTCTTTAATAAATGTTGCTACGTTTTCCTTATTACATCAGCTACCTGCAATAAAAAGTCCGACCAAATCATCCAGCGTTTCAGAGATTACCCGGTGGAAACAGACAGACAGATTTTTTAAGTGTATGTATAAATGACTTATTTCATGTTATAAATATAACAAATACTATAAGTTTGTCATGAAGAGCGTCGGTGGCTCAATGGTGTGGACTGTTGCCTTCCTACCGGGAGGGCTGAGGTTCAAATCCCGCCACGTACCAATGTGTTTTCGAATTTCCAAAAATATATATACGTTATCCGACGCTCTTACGGTGAAGGAAAACATCGTGAGGAAACCTGCGCACGCCTGCGAAGAGATTCAAAGGTTGTGTGGGAAGTCGTCCAATCCCCTGGGGACCTTTAATGAGCTGATGATGATGATATGATGGCCTCGGACACTTTTCGCTTGACGTTTCTTCATGCATCTATTTAGTTTGCTTATCTAAGTCACCAACCTGCCCAAAGTCGCTTATAAAATTATAAGACAACTGCAATTCCGAGGCATACGTCGTCTCATCGAACGCGCCCTTCTGGAATCCCTCCAACCGGTTGTAACTCAAGTCCAATAGGGTCATATTATTGCAATTCTGAAACGAGCCGGACTCCACCGTCTCGAGCGCGTTGTGGGAAATATTCACCACGGCGAGGTACAGGTCCGTGAACGATTGGGACTCTATGATGGTGATGTTGTTTTCCGCTAGGTTTATTAGCTGGAAATAATGAATAAAGTCTATAGAATATAAACTAAAAATGATGAATAAACTTAATAAGATAGTAACTGCAAAAATGATAAATAAATTTAATAAAAAAGTCTACAGAAGCGCCATCTATCGTTCAATGTAGGCAAGCTTGTACTAAAACACATAAATATCATCAGCCTATAAAGTTCCACTGTCGGCCCACTGAAAGCGGCGACCGGGATATCTGGCGTAGAATAGGGGAGACTTATGTCCAGCAGTGGACTGCGATAGGTTGAACAGAGAGAGACATTACTGCAGAGCATATGCCTTTGTAGACCAAGTAGACATTCACACAGCGCCATCTGGCAGTCGATTAAGGCAAACCTATAGTCACTACGAGTACAAGACTACGGTTAAACGTCATCAGCCTTTTACGTTCCTCTGTAGAACACAGGTCATCCACAGGCATAGTATAAGTGGAGAGATTGGGCCGTGACCCACGATAAGCCGATGTAATTATAGCAAATATGGCTCAAATCCAATCATATTGTTGCAATTAAAAAACTTTACCAAATTCGACTTCGGACTCACCCGTGGAGGGTTCCGCAGCATCAAGTAACATAATAAAATAATTTTCATTTACTTAGGTACCTACTGCAGCTTTATTATGAGAAAATAGTGGTTCACCATTTATGGCGTATAAAAAAACAACAGACTGGATATAATCGAAACCAAATTTCTTTATTAGATTTAATGATAATGTATATTTTCAAAAAAATATCATTCACTAATTTTAGAAGTTACGAGTAGAGCCGGAAGACAAAAGTCTTTGAGCAATGCGTCCTACCCGTACTTACATACGCAGGTGAGACATGGACACTGACTGCGGGATTGGTTCACAAGTTCAAAGTCACTCAACGCGCAATGGAGCGAGCTATGCTTGGAGTCTCTCTTAGGGATAACATCAGAAATGATTTAATCCGTATGAGAACTAAAGTTACCGACATAGCCCGCCGGATCAGCAAGTTGAAGTGGTAGTGGGCTGGTCACGTATGTCGCAGAACCGATGGCTGTTGGAGCCGACGAGTACTGGAGTGGAGACCGCGTTTCGGCAAGCGTAGTGTAGGACGCCCTCCGGCCCGAGGGACCGACGACTTGCGAAAGGTCGCTGGTGGAGGCTGGATGAGAAAAGCGGAGGAGCGGGATATCTGGCGCAAAATGGGGGAGACCTATGTCCAGCAGTGGACTGCGATAGGTTGAATAGGAGTAGAGGCGGGACACACGTTTTTTTCAACTTTGGAAGTGTCTCTCGCGCGAACTATTCAATGTATAAAAAATATATATTAGAAACCTCAATATATTTTTAAAGAGTAACACATTGATACCACACACGTGTGAGTTCGATTAAAAACATTTTTAGTTTGAGTTCAGTTTATGGAGGACTCCAAAATATTTTTATTTTAAAGTTTCTTGTCAATACCTTATAGCGGTTCACAGAATACATATACGGACAAAGTTTGAACAGCGTAGTGTTAATAGTTACAGAGAAAAAAGGGTGTACACACGGGCGGACAGACAGACTTGACGAATCTATAAGGGTTCCGTTTTTTGCCATTTGGCTACGGAACCCCAACTAGTGATTTCGTACCAAAGTGTTTTCGAATTTTCGAAATTAATGTATGTTATCCGACGCTCATACGGTGAAGGAAAACATCGTGAGGAAACCCGTGCACGATCATCAAAGCAATCTTACCTCTGCATATTTGACCTGGTGAAACATCTGGTAGTGGACTTTCGTCAGCATATTCCTCGCCAGATCGATGGACCCTATTCGGGTGACCGCCGAAAACGTGCCCCTGCCGACTTCCGATATCATATTGTCTTGGAGGAACAGCCGTCTGTAAACAGAACTTATATTTTTTTTTATGTTATAAGTGTACAGGACGGTCATGGCGCTCACCTGATGGTAAGTGATACGCCAGACCATGACAGAGCGGCATTAAAGGAGACCAACAACTGATAGACAGTTATTATCCTCCATCAATGCCGCACTGCGCCCGTCACCCGAGACAACAGATGTTAGGTCTCTTATACCCGGTAATTTCACTAGCTACAGTGCCCTCATCCCGAAACACAAAAGTGCATTACACTCGCGTTTCCCGGGACGATATCTGTCACTGTGGTGGTACCTACCTAGACGACTCAGTATCGAGTCTACCACCTAGTAATAATACAGTGAATATAATAATACTATTAAAATTCATAAATGTATTAATAATAATTAATTAATTTACAATATACAAATCAAGTTGACATTAAATTAAACTATAATTAAAACAAAATAATTTATATTAAGATACATCATCATCATCAGCTCATTAAACGTCCCCACCGAGGGGCACGAGCCTACCCGTATAGGGTGATTAGGCCTTAGTCGTCCACGCGGGCCCAGTGCGGATTGGCCGACTTCACGCACAACCTTTGAATCTCATCGCAGGGGTGCGCAGGTTTCCTCACGTTTTCCTTCACCGTAAGAGCGTCGTATAACGTACATATATTTTTCGATAATTCGAAAACACATTGGTACGTGGCGGGATTTGAACCTCAGTCCTCCCGGTAGGAGGGCAACAGTCCTCACCATTGGTCCACTGACGCTTATAAATGCGTTTAAAATAAAATAATTATAAAAAAACAGTGGCATCACCTTAAAAAACGCATCCCTCTGAAACTGTTCGTATCCAATTTCTTCAATTTGTTGTTGTCCAAATGAAGCACTTTCAACACTGTGTTTCTGGCGAACATGCCTCTGTAATACAAAAAAAATACTTTAAGTTACACCAAGGGTTCCGGGTTCGATCCCCGGGCAGTACAAACATTTGTGTGCATGAACATGTCTGTTTGTAATGGTCTGGGTGTCTATGTAGAATATATACATAGTTGTTTAGTACCCATAATGCAGGCTTCACGCTGAACTTGAGGCTAGATGGCGCTGTGTGAATGTTCAAAATGTGGTTCTGTTCTCGCACAAGCTATCATTGTAAAGTTTCATTTAAACCAATTTAGTAGTTCTTGTGTGAAAGAGTAACAAACACCATACAAATATTCGGATTTATAATATTAAAAGGATTTATTTTACCTTGGTATATCCGATATCTGATTGTGGCTGACATTGCAAAATCCAAGCTTGGTCATATCCCCAATATGGCTTCCGTCCAGCTTCTGTATGAGATTGTAGCTGCAGCAAACAAATATCAATACAGCATGGAGTATAAAAAAACCAAGTCTTGCTTACAATAACATTTTGTCAAAATTCGGCCAGTGGTTTTTTGGAAATCAACAAGTATTTAGACATTTGGCGCGCATTTTTTTTTTCTCTTTATTTAGGATAACAAACAATTACACACAAGGATATATGTAAGTCTTATTAACTACGTTTAGAGTCAATGTGCAACCAGCACCATTATCCACATATTATGAATTTAAAATTTAGTTACTTCGAATACAAAAAGAGAAAAGCTGTTTATATTCTGCAAAGGCACAAATGTAGACTAATGTTACACTACACTACAAGCTACACAGACAGATATGAAAGGGATATATCATTATGTCTCCAACTGAAATTTGTCAACAGAACCGAGAAAAAAAACTGAAAAGAACAAGGTTCGCGTTGCAAAAAAATGCAAAAACCGAAGTGGTTACAGGAGAGAGAAAAACTGGATTTAGTTTTCGTAGGTAAATTAACAATATTGAATTTAATTTAACAAATATATCTGTACTAAGGACAATAATCAGAAAAAATATATACAGCTCTCATTTCAGAGTATATATAAAAAAAAATATTAAAACTAAATTTATTTATGACTAATTTTGTTAGAACAGGAGCGCTCAAGAATCTTCAAACGCGTTTTCCCAACAATCATGTTTTTCGAATTGTGCCCCTATAATATGAAAGGTGCGATATATTTACGCTACATAACTCCTCTAATTACATCACTGTTATGCGAAATGGCAAACATCATACGAGGCGATCACTCGCCGGTGTGTCGGGAGCGCGGTCGCCGCATGACTTATATTATAACCTCGGCTGAGAGGTCCGAGCGCTCCGTCTCACACAGCCCGCGAGTGGACGTCCTACGATTGTCCCACGGTATTGCCGCCTACGTCACAACTTTGTTATTGGTTTAAATGTACGCATCTCTATTGGATAAATAATGTTTGAAAATACTTAGCCAATCCTAATTAAGTTATATTCATAGGATTGGTTATAATGTAGATCGTGTGATTGGTAGGACTTATTTAGCCAGTAAGAATGATTATTAAAATTGTATATATAGTGGTAAGGTTTCAAAATAAATAACATTCAATATTCAATATTCAGCAATCGGACATCGAGCCTCTCATTTTACCCGAGCACGAACACCCCCAACACTGTTAAATTCAAAATGGCACATCACAATTTTTATTTTTACCTGCAATCTCAAATCTTGATTTTTTGGCCTCGTGTCCCGATTTAAACAAATCGAACCTGTCACTATTTCAGAGACACATTTTATATATCAGAGACAATTTTTACCTCCTTATATGGGTCAAAAAACAAAAATTGATATGCAATATATACTTCATCATCATCAGCTCATTAAACGTCCCCGCCGAGGGCCTCGAGCCTATCCGTACGCGGGTGTACAGGCCTTAGTCGTCCACGCGGGCCCAGTGCGGATTGGACGACTTCACACACAACCTTTGAATCTCTTCGCAGGCGTGCATGAAGGTTTCCTCACGATGTTTTCCTTCACCGTAAGAGTACCGGCTAACATACATATATTTTCGAAAATTCGAAAACACATTGATACGTGTCGGGATTTGAACCTCAGCCCTCCCGGTAGAAGAGCGACAGTCCACACCATTGAGCCACCGACGCTACAAACAAATTGTATAACAAACCTCAAATCCAGCATTTCGGCATCGCGGAGACCTTTAAACTGATTCCTCTTGAGGGTAGCCAGTTTATTCCCGTGCAAGTCCAATGTTTTCAATTTTTTCAAATTCTGAAAGTATATAAGGATAGTATCTCTGTAATAAGTTTATTTTCTTCTGCATGTTGTGTTTACCTTTAATGATTGATACATTTAAAAATAAATTTATAAGTAAGGTAGTTATGTTCATATTATCTAATAAAAGCTGGTAAACAATAATAAACAAAAAAGGAACGTCCCACTGCAGGGACAGGGTTATCCCACACAGCGTAGCCATGGAGTGATTGGACTGTAACCCAGCACGTGGGCACAATGCGAATGAAAAGTAAAATGATATAAACTAGGCTTAACTGTTTAATGTGGACTGTTGCCTTCCAAAGTGGAGGATGCAGGTTCAACCCGCCACGTACCAATGTTTTCGAATTTTCGAAAATATATGTACGTTATCCGACGCTCTTACGGTGAAGGAAAACGTCGTGAGGAAACCTGCGCACGCCTGCGAAGAGATTCAAAGGTTGTGCGTGAAGTTTTTCAACCCGCACTGGGCCCGCGTAGACGACTAAGGCCTATACACCCGTTACGATTAGGCGTACCCACAGACATCCGAATATACATTAGACTGGACAAGCCGCCAAGTTTATAGGCAGTCCCAGTGTCGCAATTTCTTTTCGGTTCTTACCTGTGAAAAGTTATTATATTTCTTGGTAAATTTACTGATTCATTGCGATGATGGCATGTTACAATTGCACAGGATGGCATTTTGGAAAAAGAAACGGTATTTCTTCTAATATTCGCGTCTTGACTCGTCTCACAGAGCGAAACTGGCAGCCAGTGTATGCTCGTTGAGCTTACATTTGTCGCACTTAAAAACACGGCTTGCCCCATCTCCTGTATTGGGAAATCTGTGGGCGTACCCCTCGGTAGGGATATTTATTATATGAGCTGATTTGTGAGCTAATTATAATTTTGTAATTTTAAATATTTGATGTTTTCTAAAGAATAATTAAATATTGTTTACTTGAAAAGCCTCAATGGCACATCGGATATCAGCCCATTGACGAGGTGTAACCTCTCCAATTTGCCCACAGCCTCGCTCCGGCGAAGATGTCCTTATCCAATTTCGTCATAATGTGTCCATCGATTGATAAACAGACAGGTTTCCTAAAATCTGTAAAAGTAGTTTATTAAATATAAATCCACTGACATTCACACAGCGCCATCTAGCCCCGAGTTAAGCATGAAGCTTGTATTACGGGTACTAAACAACAGATAAACATAGTTATATTTTTTTTATTTGTAAATACATACATATTATACATAGAAAAACTCCAGAAATACAAACAGAAATGTGCACGAATACAAAAATGTTGTACTGCCGGGTATCGAAACCGGAACCCCTAGTGTAGAGCCAAAATCTCAATACTCATTCATTATTGCCAAACCATAATGTATATAAGATGTTACATAAAAGTGAAACCCGTGTTATGGACCCTGTGCACGCAATATGAGACTAGGGGCACATAACATTTTAAATTAGTTATTTTATCAAATTTTATATAGTTGCTTTTATTCTAAATAAGCAAACATTTATTTTATGATTATCAGTAAAATATTCATTAATATCATAATATGTTCATTAATAAGGTACTTGTTAGTTTTCGGGTAAATATTATATCGTAGTCAACCACATATTAGTAAGCTCGTGGTGTTTTAATGAAAATTTTATGTCATATAATACATTCAAACACTTTCAATCAATCATATTTTGCACCTAGTCAGTTTATTGTTCGACGACTCATTTTGTGTAATGGTTAACGTTGCTCTTACAGCAAGGGTTTCGGATCTGATCCCGGCAGTACAAACATTTGTGTGCATGAACATGTCTGTTTGTAATGTCTGGGTGTTTTTTATGTAAAAAATATTTTTATTTACAAAATATTGATATAAGTATGTTTATCCGTTGTTTAGTACCCATATTACAGGCTAAATGCTTAGTTTGGAACTAGATGGCGCTGTATGGCAGTAGATATTAAGGTATTTTACATTTGGGTTCAAAGTTCCTACCTTGAAGGCTTCCTTGGGGAACTCCCCCATCTCAGTGTTAAGGAACCTTAGCTCCTGCAATGTCCTGTTGACTCCGGCGAAGGCGTACATGTCTATTGTACGTATTGGGGTGTCCACAAAATGTAAAACTCTTATTTTCGAACGGTGTAAGAGTGGGCCGAAGAGGTGTGCTGTAAATTAACAAAAAAATATATGTGAATGTATGGAAGTATAAAAAAATACGGACGGAGTCTCGCTAACATTAATAGTATGCTAAAATTCGGACAATTGTTGTATGGACAATCCAATATATTAAGAGATTTGGCGCGCATCTATGAACAGAGCCATAAGTTAGAAAACAGTTAAAAAGCATGGTCTGTGTTGTAAACAACGCAGTGAGTTTAAAAGCAATCATTAATTTTATTTTTATTTATTTATTATTTATTCGTACAAAGGTTACAACTTAAAAGTAACAAAAAGGAACAATAAGTACAGTAGGCTTATCTCTAAAAGAGATTTCTTCCAGCAGACCAAATAATATAAAAGAAAAACTAAAATTTAGAGCGGTAGACGAAAGCAACCATGCACAATATACACTAATACTGACACATGGATTAATATATACATATAAGTAATGTACACACATATAAATAAATATACTAATATATATGAAATATTATATACGTAAATACCAATAAATATACACAATACAATCAAATATATACAGGATACACATACAATACGATTACATATAAAAATAATATGATTGTGTGTAAACCAACAACATACTGAAATAAATGACTAACAAATTTAACTTTAAAAGAAAATCACACATTCAAGAGCTCACCAATTCTACTTTACGTAACAGAATTTTTTTAATTTCTTTTTAAAAGAACCAACAGTTGGAAGTTATTACGTAAATTAATATTTCGATAACTATTTTTAGTTTAAAACACTAAAATAGTATTTAATGTTATCGTTCCTGTCATGTATTATAATTATTATTTTTTTATTTTATTTATATTTAATTTGTTTATTGATTGTTTTAATGTGACTCACTCGCCACAGGTGCAGCCAGAATGACAGTGCTGCAGTAGTTTCTTTACTACTGCAGTTTATGCTGAGGCTGCACCTGTTTGGCCGCTAGATTGTAAGAATTTATTTACCTTTTTGTTTTTGAGTACTTGTTTTATTGTGATTCTGTCTGTTATTGTTATTTAAATTATTGTGGCCAATAAAAAAGTTCTTCGTTCTTTCTCTAAAAAATGAATGGATATATTATTATACTTACTAAATCTCCCCTCCCGCACCTCCAACCTCTCGATTGGCAACCCCAAACCCGCTATATTCCCTATGCCAACACTCATAACCGCCAAACCCGTATTTTCGCAACGCACGTACAACCCTGCATCTGTCCCTTTCTCGCACACGCACGGATACATAAGCTGTCTGTCCGTCTCTTCGGACACGGGTACGCCGGCCGGGGGGATATATTCGGAGTTCAAAAATGGTGTTAGTGTTGCTATGACAAAAAATTCCAAGTACCCCATTTTGGTAGGTTGATCTGAAAATTAAAAATAAATATATTAAAATCTATACATATTAATTGGAGTGTCTGTTTGTTGTTATTATTGTTGGTGGAAATTATTAACAGTACCTGTCACCCGAGACTACAGACCATTATAGAGTAGATTCATTATTTGCATTTTTTACACTACAGACCTTAGGTCTACCATACCCGGTAATTCCACTAGCTACAGTGCCCTCATCCCGAAACTCAGAAGTGCAAAACACTTCTATTTCACGGGACGATATCTGACACTGCGGTGGTACCTACCTAGACGACTCAGTACCGAGGTCTACTTCTTAGTAACCATATATGGTACATACAACAACATTTTTTTATATATTCGGACTGAAACTGAAATTACTGGGCCGATTTTGATGATATTTAAATTGGCAGGTAGCTGATGTAATAAGGAGTAACTTAGGATACTTTCATTTTAGAAAAATCTATTAATTTATAAAAATAAAGTTGTTATGTGATTATTTAATTTCTAACCTAATAACTCAGGCTAAAGCTGAAAATCAGTGGTTTGCCGTCGGTGAACCCAATGCTGAGGTTTGGCCTTTTTGTATCACTGTACATAATATGCGGGTTAAATTATTTTGTATTGTATCGTTTTTGTTAAATTATATTCTTGTTAATTGCCCAAACACAATATTCTTGTCGGTTTAAATGAATTATCTATCTATTTAAGTTACCTACTCGAAACACTAATCCAATGCAGGCAAAGTCGCGGGCACCAGTTAGTTTTTTAAAGTTTAAATTTAATTTTTCTTCCATTAGAATAACTATACTACACACAGATAACAAGTGTTACTAAGTTTATAACCAAAGTGCAACTAGCATCATTATCCACAAATTATCTATATCTATACTAATATATAAAGCTGAAGAGTTTGTTTGTTTGAACGCGCTAATCTCAGGAACTACTGGTTCGATTTGAAAAATTCTTTCAGTGTTAGATAGCTATTTATCGAGGAAGCTATAGGCTATATATCATCACGCTACGAGTAATAGAACGAGCAGCAATGAAGAATGTTTCAAAATCGGGGTATTTTTTCATACTTGGAGCTTCCGCTGCGTACGCTGCGAAAACGGTTAAAGTTACACAAAAGTCAAGTATGAGAGTATTGTTCTCCTTTTAAAGGTCTACAAAAAGTCCGCGACAGCATATGTCTATCTTTTAAGGTTAGCTCACTATAACATATTTTTTGCTAATAAAAAATTCTGAAATTGACCCCGAAACCTTTAAAGTTGGAGGGAGGGGAAATCCTATGTATAGTGATAAATGAAAGTACCATGTTATCCCGAATTTAATGCGAGCGAAGCCGCGAGCAAAAGCTAGTCTTAAAATAAACCCTTTAATACAAAATTATCATCATATAAGAGCCATGCAGTTTATTAGTGGACACAGAGTACAAAGATTGTGTCGGCACGTGGCTTATCAAATCACACCCCGGCCCTTAGTAAATGAGTATCCTTTCTTTGAACAGACAAGTCTATAATCTACACATAGAAATAAAATTGGAAAGTTTGTAATATTTAAATAGCCGTTTTAACTACATGCATATGATTATTTACATGGTATATACACCAAATCATTTATTAATTTTTTGTCTGTCTGTCTATTTTTGTACCGAGCAATCTCTGAAATGGCTTGATCGATTTTGATAGGAATTTTCTTAGAAGATAGCTGATATAACAAGAAAAATTTAGGCTACTTTTATTTAAATAACACTTTTTATTTTTGAATAATAGAGCAATGATGTACTGCGCGGCGCGCTTCTTACATCGCGTGAGTATTTCAAAAAAATATCCTACTAAATTAGAAACACAAAATGTTCTATAATAGTTATCATCATCATCAGCTCATTAAACGTCCCCACCGAGGGGCACGAGCCTACCCGTATAGGGTGATTAGGCCTTAGTCGTCCACGCGGGCCCAGTGCGGATTGACGACTTCACACACAACCTTCGAATCTCTTCGCAGGCGTGCATGAAGCTTTCCTCACGATGTTTTCCTTCACCGTAAGAGCGTCGGATAACGTACATATATTTTTCGAAAATTCGAAAATACATTGGTACGTGTCGGGATTTGAACCTCAGCCCTCCCGGTAGGAAGGCGACAGTCCACACCACTGAGCCACCGACGCTCTTAATATATAATAGTTACATTTACAGTAAATTTCAAAATAATTATTTTGCACACGATGTAAATATGAGAATTATATCATTTAATAAATCCTAACAAACATTATTGAACTACTTTATTTTATAGTTATCATTCTTGAGATGCATTATTTTCACATTAAAGACATCAAATTCCTAGTAATTACACAAGAACAGAGAGCCTTATGGGTACTATGTCACAGACGGACAGCAAACAGGGGCACCTTTTTCAAATTTTGTAGGTTTGTAAGTTTAAGTTTTCTTTTTAGTTATAATTTATTTAATACGTTTTAGTTTAAGGTTATTCATAATCTATTTAAATAACAACATTAAGGTCGGTATTCTGAAATGAGACTCAAGCACAAGGGTGGATCCAGGATAGGCTCCAGGAGGGTCACATAGTAGTAGTCAAGTTAAGGACTTATAAAGTATTTTGTTAATGTATGTTAGTATAGTACTTAAAAATAGCTCCCTCCCCCTGGATCCGCCATTGCTCAAGCATTGATCTATACTTAAATAGAGTTAAAACGGGATAGCGCCATATACGATACATAGCGGCATCCCTTCCTAACTCTATTTAAGTAAAGATAAAGAAAGAACTCTTCAGTCCTGTTTCATAATATGAGCCTTAACCTTTGTTATAGAATCATTTATATTTGTACATTAGTAATTTACTTTCTCTTCTGAAACCTTTCCTATCAGATAGAAGCCATAATTTCATACGACAGAGAAAACCCATAAGTTATATTTTCCCATTCTGCTTCAGAGACACGGACAGGGTGTTTGAGGTCCTATATCACACTAATATTAGGTCATTACATGTCCTAGATATAGATTTAGTAAATAAAACAGAAATTGATTCAGCCAGCAATGTTCTAATCAAACTTGTAAAATCGCACAAATGGATGTTACTCCGAGGGATTCAAACTCACAAGCTCATGCAACCGAATGTTGAGCACACTATACCACATAGTCAGTGTTACCAGTTTAATAAAATAGAATTATCATAACACAGATTTTTACACTGGGATGAGGAAAAATTGTATCAGAAAAAAACAGAACAGACAGAGAAACAGAAAGGCTTGTTCCTAAAAAGGCTGTTTTTATATTAAACAAATCTTTGTCTTAAACTTATCATGGCTTACAAGAATATATTATCCTTTAATCAGTCAAGTAGCCAGTTAAAAAAGGTTTCAGAAATAGAATGTACATTCATAATTCATCAATGATTTAAATAACACAATGTCCTTTAAGAATATGATATTACTCGATTGAAAATCAATTAAAAAAAAGAATCGCAAGTTTTCTCAAGGCAATATCAAATGACACTACATATAAAAACTTAATAAAACTTTTAGAAGGTCATTAGAACCAGTTCTGAGTACATGCAATATTGGATATGAATTACACTAGCCGTTCCGATTAATTGATCAGCATAATTAGCACATAATCACTATTGCTCTTCCTTTTCCCTTGACAAAACAGTGTATGCGAAACTTTGTTAAACGTAAATAACTCAACTTACTTTCACCAACAAATAAACATGTTTAAACAAATTACCTCTTAGTAATCAAAGGCTGATTATTGATTACTTCAAATCCTGTCGGTTATCTGCTGTTTTTGATGATTTCAACATAATAATTGCGTGCTCCAACACGCAAAATATTCCATGAAAATCCACACAAGCCTACCTTGTCATATTCAACACAAAACTACTTTTTGAAACCATTGCATTGTACTGCCAGTACAAAAAAAATACCTCGGATTATTGCCATTAAACATATTTCTACTATAATCTTTGCTGCTCGAGTTGCTGCTTGCTGCCTCGAAATTATTCATTGCTTAGACGTTTAGAAATTTCAAAAGAAAAAAAATATGTCAAATCATTGACATTTTTTTTGTTTATATTATTTATCCTAAAATCAATATTCAACAATTTTCCTATTGTTGTTTCTATTTATTTTTAACCGAAAATGGCACCCAAAAAAAAGAGGCCAATAGATGATAGATTCCGGTGTGATCAAGTTGAAGGAGAAAGATTTCATGCCCAAACTGATGATGTGTTCAGATATAACTGGTGGGAAGTTTTCTGCTTTCCTTACATATTGTGTGCAAGATTTTGGGATTGCTGCGTATCATTATGCGCTGGAACAAACCAGTGCATGGTTTATTGGATGGTTATTCAATGGATTGTGTGCAAAATAACTAGACTTACGACTCCGAATGCAATCATATTTCCTTACTACTTCTATATGTTTTGCCAAGTTATATTGCTTACAATATTTTTCGCATTTCTTTGGCATTGGTTTGGAAGAACTGTTGTTATACCATATTTCATTGCATTCTATGATGCCTTAGCAGATAGAACGACAACAAAAGAAGTGAAGAATACGACTAGACTTTCATTTCGAAGGTACTGCTTCAGAAAAGGAGAAATATTTGATAGTACACTCGATACACAAAACAAAGGAGTCAGTCTGCAACCAAACTTTTCAACCTTTTGTGTTGTGATCGTTGATTTTCTAATTGTACAAATCACATAATAAATATCGTTAACAAAATTGAATAATATTTATTAAAAAAATAATCTTGCAATTTTTTAAATCGCAAATACGCAAATAGTATATTATCGTTCTACACATGGTATCATTATTTTTGACGTTTCATGTATAGTAGAAATTCATTTCTTGATTAGTTCACCCCAAAAATGGCTAGAAGTTTGTCATGTCCAACCTACTAATTTCATTTCACATTTATCACAAAATTAGCGAAAGTCCTATTCCGAGAGTGCTCAGTGCGTGAATAAATTGTGAAGGAAATCAAAGTCAACACATTCAAGCATATTTTTCTACTGGTGAGTACAATTTGAGTTATTTCTTCGGGAAAAGAAAAAGGGAAATTGCATGAATTCTCTACATAACAGTTTTCCGGGACATGGTACATTGATATTTAAATAGGATACAGAGATAGTTATCGTGTTCAATACGTGTGTGTTGCCTCAACTATGTGCACTGTAGTTTTTAAACACCAATACTTTGTTTAGGTCAGGTATTTTGTCGCTTAAAATTGCGTGACTGGAAAAGTTATTTTCTATACGAAATACACGGCGCATTGCTATTTATTTTACGAGTACCTAGTATGAGATGTCGTAGTGTGCTAAAATGGGATGTTAATCATGCAAACATTGGTCTCTTGACCCATTGAGTTTGTGACCTTCTTTCATACTTTCTAATTTATTATTGAGGATATGTTAAGTTTACCAACATTGTGAGGTCTTCTGCTTTTTTCTCATTTACATACAAATATTTGAATATACTGACTTTGGACTAACAAATTTAATATCAAATGTGTAACACATTATATTTTAAAAAGTTGTGATGAATTTTTTAATAAATAGATTTGTGAATTAATGAACAGTACCAAACTTGTATACTGACTTACTTGTAGTCAACATTATGTTCAATCAAACAATTAGTTCATATACATAGACATTCACACAGCACCATTTGGCCTAGACTTGCCAACTTTATTAACAAGTAATAAAGTATATTCAGGTTTGTGAATATTATACAGTATTTTATTTATTTCGTGTTTAAAATACATATTTTATTGAAAAACCTTAATGTTTCACTACATTTATAACTGAAATTGAAATAAATGAGCTCATTTTTTATTAAATTGATGGATGCTCTATTTCTAGCATTTATTACTAATGTGTGAGTATTTAAGTTTAACACATGATAAGATGTTCCCATGTTGAAAACAGTATTTGTATACTTTAATCTTTGGTCAACAGTAGAAAGTATAATTTAGTGAAAAACAGTATAATAATACAGTTGAAAATTGGGGCAACCCTAGTATGGCCCCAGTTTTAGCAAAGAGCACAACAATAATATTTCTGGGATGTTAAATAATATTTGATTATTAAAAAAATTTCAAATACTTGGTAGAAATAATGTTTCCTTCTTGAACTTCGCTATATCCCTCCATCTATCATCATAATCAGCTCATTCAACATCCCCACCCTGTATAGGTGTATAGGCCGTAGTAGTACGCGCGGGTGCAGTGCGAAATGGCCGACTTCACGCAAAAACTTTGAAGATCTTCACAGGTGTGCGCAGGTTTCCTCACGATATTTTCCTTCACCATAAGAGCGTCAGATAAACGTACATATAATTCAGAAAATTCGAAATGACGGGTACATGTCGGGACTTGAAACTGCACCCTCCAGATCAGAAGCGAACAGTCCACACCAATGAGCCACCGATGCTCTATAAAAAAAAAATATTTAAAACAAAAATTGCAACAAGAGATAAATTTTATAATAGAAAAATGCTTTAGTGGTACTGTAGTGATAAAATGAAAATGAAAAGTGTTTATGCAGTTTAGGTCCTTACAGAACACTTATGAATGTCAAATGTAGCTACCACTGGTTCGGGAGGTAGTTTTGCCACTGAGAACAATCCAGCAAAAAACTCAGTAGTTAATCTTTTCAAAAAATTTGTATTTTGTACAGAATCATATTTGTTATCAAAATAATTATTTAAAGCAACTTCTATACATAACCTAATGAAGTAATTGATGTAAGTTATTTTTCTACAAATTGCGCCACAGGTAATTTATGTCTGTTATTCATATATACACAGTGATGTGACGCGACGATAGGATTTCCATGTCGGCAATATGTTATTCAGATGCAAATTTGGTTATAGGAAAAATCAGTACATGACCTGCCCCTAGCATGTTGTGTTGTTAGCTGAAAACGGTCCTTATATTTTTTTTCGAACTGACTACTGGTGTTGGCCGCAGATGGGCTTTACAGCTTCACCGGGCGCGTGGTGAGCGCAGATGGTTCTCTCTTTTCAACCTATCGCAGTCCACTGCTGGACAAAGGTCTCCCCCATTTTGTGCAAGACATCCCGGTCCTCCGTTTTTCTCATCCTGCCTCCACCAGTGTGACTCCAACCTCGGCTTAAGACGTTGCGGGGAGGGGTGGGTAACCTAGTCTATGTTTGGGGAGAGAAGCGGCCCGGCACACGCCGGTTACGTGAAGGATTGAAGCGAACCTACAGGGACTCGCGACGATGACCCCCGCCGGCGGGGGACGGAATCTCGGTTGTCGGTTTGTAGAGTGTCTTTGCTATTTCGACCGTGAAAAAAAAGTTAGCGTCATTAACATCTGTCTGGAAAGTGAATCTTAATAAGTTGGCACACTAAAATCGTGTAGTCAACTAAACGATTCTCTATGTGCGAAAGTGACCTTGAGGAAACCGGTCGTATTTGGAAACTAGCGTTTTTGTGGTATTTGAACAGGTGGACACGTGTAGCTACGACCGATTTGAGAGTAATGGTTACGAAGTTGATGGTTCCGGATTCGAATCCTGTGCACTAATGTTGGCACTCGATATTTCACTATCGGCTCTAATTGTGTAGTGTAATAAGTGTGTGTAAA
The DNA here is from genome assembly GCA_019425675.1 of Leucinodes orbonalis. Classification (NCBI taxonomy): domain Eukaryota; kingdom Metazoa; phylum Arthropoda; class Insecta; order Lepidoptera; family Crambidae; genus Leucinodes; species Leucinodes orbonalis. Next base: position 25,401 of record PQWD01011359.1, read on the forward strand.
GTAATATAATGATGTGATTTAAATCTATTCTACTTTTATGTAAGACAATGCTTTTTATTTTGAAAAATAATGAAGATGAAGCGACTTTAGGTTAATTTAATTTGAAAAATAATGAAGATGAAGCGACTTTAGGTTAAGTTTTACTGCGAGAGAACATCGTAGAACGCGGATAATATGCTGTTAGTAAATGTATAATTAAATTGACAGTTCGTTTCGATTGTCCCCAGAAATAAGCTGTGAAGCAGCTGTCACAGTAGACATGCACGTGTGGGGCGCCCACGGCGAGTTCTGCGCCCGCCACCAATGGGAGGTGATAGTGGCCACGCTGGCCTTGCTCGCGTGCGCCGCCAGCGTCGAGCGCCACGGGCCCGGCGCCAGGCCCGAACGCTGTGCCGGCTGGGCCCGAGCCTGCCCAGGCCTAGAAGCCGAGTACCAAGCAGCAGACGCGGTCATAATGACCTTCGTACGCTGCGCCGCTCTCCTCTACGCCTACTACCAAATTTTCTAACCTACAAAAGATCGCCTCAAAATACCTCCTAATTATAGCCGGCGTTTTCTCCACGTTTGCCAGCTTCATTTTCACGTCGGCACTGGCTGGGCTGTTCTGGAGCGAGCTGGCGAGCATAAAAGACGCGCCGTTCCTGTTTCTGCTCGTTGCTGATGTGGCTAGAGGGGCTAGGATGGCGAAAGCGGGGTGGTGCGCTGGAGAAGACCAGGGGAAAAGGGTCGGTAGGGCATTGTCTTTGCTAGGGCCCACGGCGACCTTGGACACACTGTTAGCAGTACTTCTAGTAGGTGTAGGTGCGCTATCAGGGGTACATAGGTTGGAGCATATGTGCACATTCGCCTGTCTAGCTCTGCTGGTGGACTACTTAGTGTTCGTGACGTTTTACCCAGCATGTTTGTCGCTCGTGGCCGATTTCGCATCGGGCAGAAAGGATATGGCGAAGGACAGTCCGTTCTCCGAAGCGGATTTGAAACCGAACCCGGTGGTGCAGCGAGTGAAGATGATAATGGCGGCGGGGCTGCTGTGCGTCCACCTGACGAGCCGGTGGCCCTGGAGCAACGACAACGGAATCGTTGAGGGTCCAAGCGACAACATGACCCCATCCACACATGACAACGTATTGCTACATTCTTACGTCAAGTGGTTCTCGGTAAGTGCGGATTATATAGTGATAGCGACGCTGCTCTGTGCCCTCATCATCAAATTCATCTTCTTCGAAGAGCAAAGGAACTGGGTGATCGACATGAACGACATGACAGTGAAAGAGGTCGTGCAAAACGACAAAGAGGAAGCGATGTCGCGCAAACCACTGTTCTCAGTTGGCGACGATTCCAACTCGGAAGTGTCGACGCAAACTGAAGACACGTTCTCGGTGGAGGAGAGCGAGCTGTGGCCGACACTGTCGCCGAGTTCGTCAGCGTCCAAATTGAACGCCAAGAAGCGGCCAATGGCAGAGTGTCTCGAGATTTATCGATCGGAAGGCGGCTGCACATCACTCAGCGACGAGGAGGTCGTAATGCTAGTGGAACAGTCACACATACCGATGCACAAACTGGAAACAGTTACGGGCGATCCCTTAAGAGGTGTGAGGCTAAGGAGGAGAGTTATTGCGGCGAGATTCCAAACGGAGGACGCCATTAAACAACTGCCTTACCTTAATTATGACTACAGCAAAGTCCTGAACGCTTGTTGTGAAAACGTCATAGGATTTATTGGTGTTCCTGTGGGATACGCGGGTCGCTGGTAGTCGATGGTAACCGTATATGATCCCAATGGCGACAACTGAAGGTGCGCTAGTAGCGTCCACTAATAGAGGTGCGAAGGCCATAGGTGCTAGAGGGGTGACCAGCGTTGTAGAAGACGTCGGTATGACTCGAGCGCCGGCAGTCAGATTGCCGAATGTGGTACGAGCGCACGAGTGCCGACAATGGCTCGACAATAAAGACAACTATGCTATTATAAAAGAAGCATTCGACTCCACATCCCGTTTTGCTAGATTGCAAGAAGTCCATATTGGCGTCGACGGTGCTACTCTATATTTGAGGTTCCGCGCAACCACAGGAGACGCCATGGGCATGAACATGGCTCGAAAGGTCCGAGAACGCCCTGAAACTCCTCAAGAAGTACTTCCCGGATATGGAAGTGATAAGTCTGTCGGGCAATTATTGTTCAGACAAGAAAGCGGCGGCGATCAACTGGGTGAAAGGCAGAGGGAAGAGAGTTGTGTGCGAGACGGTCATCACCTGTGAAAGCTTGAAGACCATCTTCAAAACGGACGCCAAAACACTAGCGCGGTGTAATAAAATCAAGAATCTGTCAGGTTCAGCCTTGGCAGGATCTATTGGGGGCAATAATGCGCATGCCGCTAATATGGTGACTGCGATATTCATTGCGACCGGACAAGACCCAGCGCAGAACGTGACAAGCAGTAATTGCTCCACCAGCATGGAGGTTTACGGTGACAATGGCGAGGATTTATACGTCACTTGCACGATGCCTTCGCTCGAAGTGGGCACAGTAGGCGGAGGAACAGTTTTGACTGGACAAGGCGCTTGCCTCGAGATCTTGGGAGTTAAAGGCGCAGGAGTGAAGCCAGCGGAGAACTCTGCAAGATTGGCGTCGCTTATATGCGCGACGGTACTAGCTGGCGAGTTGAGCCTGATGGCAGCACTAGTCAATTCTGACCTGGTCAAATCACATATGCGCCACAACAGATCAAATATAAACGTGCCCAGCACCGCTAATATGGAGTTTAGTACAATGACACTGGAAGTGCCTAGGTTATAACATAGACTCACGTTTTGTGGGTTGTTTCAACGGAGTGTGGGTGTGGTTTAAGCTGAAAGCTTGTTATGGAAAATGCCAAAAAGTGGTCTTAAAATGCTGTAGGGAAGATTACAGTAAGATTTTTATTGGTTGATAAGTAGTTTCTGTGTGCGCTGAAGATTTTATGAGACGCTTCAGCTGGTTAATGTATCATGTTCAACACGAATCATCATGTCGACTAGGCTTCCATAAAAATCGAGAAAATGATTCTCACAAGTGCATCCAGCTGTTAGAAATAGCCTATAATAATCTTTATTTATTATGACTTATATAGTCCATTTAACATAGAATGTAAGCTGACAATAAAAAAACTGAAAGTTGAAGCCAAGCATATAACTTTTAAACTAACACTCAAACTTTATATGTAAGTGTGATGATAATTAAATATCGCACCAAATTGGTTGCCCTTTAACATACATTGGTACATTGGTTTTTATTAATGTAAATTTATTTAATTTTATTATTGTTATTAAGATGGCATCTAAAATAGTGCGTAAATCATTTAAAATATGTTCAAAGTTAATACTTCGTTGAAACAACTGTAGTTTGAAGATGGTATAATTGATTTGCTGTTTTTCGCAAAAGAGAGAAAAATAGTTGCCCTCTTTTTCGCACTTGAAGATTTTGGGATCATTTGTAATGTTTTTTTTTAAATTTTGGTCTCCAACTGGCGACATAATGTATGCGGGATCACTTCCTAGCTACTTGTAGGGTTAATTTGAAAATTAAAAATGTGGAATATGACAAAAAACCCAATAAGNCCGGCCCGATGGACCGACGACTTGCGAAAGGTCGCTGGTGAGGCTGATGAGGAAAGCGACGACGGGATATCTGGCGCGAAATGGGGGAGACCTATGTCCAGCAGTGGACTGCGATAGGTTGAATAGGAATTTAGAGCGTCGGTGGCTCAATGGTGTGGACTGTCGCCTTCCTACCGGGAGGGCTGAGGTTCAAATCCCGGCACGTACCAATGTGTTTTCAAATTTTCGAAAATATATGTGCGTTATCCGACGCTCTTACGGTGAAGGAAAACATCGTGAGGAAACCTTCATGCACGCCTACGAAGAGATTCAAGGTTTTGTGTGAAGTCGTCCAACCCGCACTGGGCCCGCGTGGACGACTAAGGCCTAATCACCCTATACGGGTAGGCTCGTGCCCCTCGGTGGGGACGTTTAATGAGCTGATAATGATGATGACTAATAAATTTAGAAAATTTTTGGTCAAACAAAAACTATGCGTTTTTCTTATACGCCCATTTGGCTTGAGGCCCGCGATGTCAAATCAAATATTTAAGAAGTTGTTACTGAAATGTAAATCAATTACGTTACATTGTTTGCGCTGGGTTGACGTTGTAGTTTTGTTAAGGAATATACCTATTTTATTTATTTCATACGAAGACCTTTGTTTGAATAAATTTACTTGTATCATTCATATCTGGGGCATCGGCAGTGCCCCGCCAAAGTCGAGCGCAAAGCAAACACTTGCCGTACCATCCTTTACAAGATCCATTTTCGCCGCATTTTCAGGCCCCAATTTAGAACCTTTGGACAATACCAGCGCTGAATTTTCGTCATCTAAGTAAGATATAATAACTTACTTTAAATCCAAAATTCAAGTCTGTAGGTCATTTAGTTCCGACGTTAAGCGAAAGCAAAGTTTCGCATTTTCGACAGACACTTACTCACTCACTCATGATCATCAAAATAGAACTAGTACTCCCATTAACTCAGAAAGCTGAAATTCGGTACAGAGTTAGGTTTAATGGCTACATAAAGGGAAACTATGAAAACTTCGAAAATCGAAGATCTGGAGTACCTGGTGACCCTGCTTAGATAACATCAATCAAAATAGAACTAGTACTTCCCATTAACTCACAGAGCTGAAATTTGGTACAGAGTCAGGGTTTAATGATTACATAAAGGGAAAACTATAATAACTTGGATAATCGAAGATCTGGAGTACCTGGTGACCCTGCTTAGATAACAAAAGAGCCCAGCCAAACTATAAGAGATTGACATACCGCCTTTAAACATATATATTTAACATGGTGGGCCGCTTCATCCGATGTCGAAAATCGGGGGCACGGTAATGCCCCGCCAAGTCGAGCGCGCTAGACCAATCAAACAGACATGTTGGTGCACACAAATATTTGTAGGTACTGCCCGGGGATCGAACCCGGAACCCTTGGTGTAGTAGCCGACGTTTCAACCATTACACCCAATGGGTCGTCTAATATTCCTTTCAAGTTTCTACAAAAAGAAGTAAAATCCCACCAAAAACATTCTGTAAAAATCTAGCCAAGTCTCGATGGAGCTGCTTGATTATCTCTAAAAAGTAATGAAATTAAGACAAAGACGTGCCAAGTCTAAGGTTCCTTACTGCAATTAATTATTATGGTTAATGTTGTGTGACTTGGCCGTTTGAATATTCTTTAAACGTTAGTGGCTTTATCAAGCCTACAATCGATGGGCTATTGAATCACCGTTTTCCAAGTGGCAAATTTGTACCGTCAATGGGTAGCGGTTCTGGTGACAGATTGGTGCAATGGTGTCATGAAGCACCTAGTTTTGTATCCTTGTGTACTCTTCAACAGCCAAGTCACACAACATCAACCATAATAATTAATTAATTGCAGTAAGGAACCTTAGACTTGGCACGTCTTTGTCTTGATTTCATTACTTTTTAGAGATAATCAAGCAGCTCCATCGAGACTTGGCTAGATTTTTTACAGAATGTTTTTGGTGTGTATCTTTTGCATCGTCACCATGACAGTGTTGAATAGCAAACTTATCTGTTAAATCATTGAAGAGCACTCCTTCAAAGCCGATGTTTGATCAGATCAACAAATAACACTCGTTATTCTTTAATTTTAACAAATTCAATGTACTCGATTAATATTCAATACAATCTTCAAAGCTTTAACAAAAACACCTTTTCGAATCATATCTCACGAGTTTAGAATCATGTCTAAACAAGATTTATAATAATCGGAGTCGCAAAGCCTGTACAAGTTGAAAACTGAAAATGCTAAAGCCAAAGTTAAGGGAGCCTCAACTTTAAATGAGTCTTGTTATTGCATTTTGATTGAAGGATATATTATGAAATCTTTGCTGAAGTACAATTTGTTTAAAATACTTTACAATTTATTGATAACAGAGACATTAGGGAGTGATCATGCCTATACCGTAAGCTTAATGGATAATCGATAAATACATCAGTAGAGCCAAGGTGACGTACATGAACAAAATCTTGGTTTTACTGAAAAAAAATGTAATATTATTTTCATATAGAATTATTTTTTTATAGAAAGGTATCTTTTGAATTTTCATGATGTTTATTTTAAAACAGGCACGTATTTTAAACTACTTAGATATGGTTTTGTAAGGCCAGCATACCGAAGTTAAATACGGTTTTAGTGTTACAAAGTGGGCATTACAATGATTGTTGGAATTTGGATTAGAAATATAGTGGTTCCATGTAGTGTATCAAATTTGTATTGCATCAACTTCTCCATTGAAGCTACCACAGTCAGTTGTTGTACATATGAATCATCCATTAAGGGCCAGATATCCCGGTCCTCCGCTTTACTTTTACAGCCTCCACCAGTGACCATTTTATGTTGCTTTTGTAAAGAAGAAGAACTTATTGCGTAAGAACTTCAGACAATTAGCAGTTGCAATCGTGTATATTTTCTCCGAAACTATAAAAACTACACTATTCAAACTTTGTTATTATATGTATTCTGTATACCGCTATTAGGTTTTGATAAGAAACTTGAAAAAAAACTAATATATTTCAGGATTCCCCATACATTGAACGGAAACTCATTTTTTTTTATTGTACCCCGTGTGGGGTGTCAATGTGTAATTGAAAAATTGTATATGGGTTTCTAATATTATTTTTTTACAAATTGAATATTTTGCGCAAGAGACACTTCCAAAGTTAAAAAAATTGTGCCCCCCCCCCCTCTATTTTCTAAACTATGGGGTTGATAAAATCAAATCAAATCAATATATATGATGTACATTACCATAAAATCTATCAACGAAATTTAGTTTAAACAATTTCTAGTGTGTACTTTTTTTTAGGTCATAAACGGTGAACCACTATTTTTCATATTGAAGCTGTAGTAGGTGCCTAAGTTAATAAAAATAACTTTATTTTACGTTACTTGCTGCTGCGGAACCCTTCACGGGCGATTACGACTCGCACTTGGCGAATTTTCTAATCGTTTAATATACTCGCGTGCAAGTAAATCGACTCAAGCCTCAAGTGCGCATAAAAAGTGATATAACTAAAAAATGACTTATTTTACCTCTATATAATGTTTTACATAATTAAAGCCAATTAGGCTTTCAAATGGTAGCATAATATCAGTAATTTAAATAAACACTTGTACTTAGAATGCAACTGAACGCAACCTCCCGTAAACTGCTCTGCGCTCTATTCACAACTTGCGCGACACAACCCCTATAAAACCCCTTGTAATCGTTTTTTTCTTATCAGTCGCTCATTAGACGTTGACCTGAACACATCTCTGCAAATTAAAGCCGTCATTTGAAGAAAATTATGGATACCACACCTGAAGAAGCCGCTCAAGTCGTTGCCCTGTTGCAAGAAGGGTTGAACCAGCGAGAAGTCGCTCGTCGTTTGAATATGAGTCAGTCCGCTGTCTCGAGAGTATACAGAAGGTTTCAAGAGACTGGTGCCTTCACTCGGAGGCCTAATACCAGCCGACGCCGGTGCACCTCGGAGCGTGACGACCGGTTTTTGGTCTCGACCTCTCTCCGAAATCGACACCTTACCGGCGTAGATGTGCAGCAGGAGCTACGTCAAGTTCGCGGGGTGACTGTCAGTCAGTGGACAGTTAGAAGAAGGTTGAAAGAAGCTAACCTTACTCCGAAAAGACCCGCTACAGGCCCGAAGTTGACCACAGCTCATCGTCAAGCACGCCTTCACTTTGCTCGAGAACATTTGGATTGGAGCATAGAGCAATGGCAGTCAGTCCTGTTCACAGATGAGACGAGGATGTGTCTCCATGGCAGCGACAGGAGAGGTCGGGTATACCGTCGTCCCGGTGAACGGTTTTCACAGTGCTGCTTTGTGGAAACCGTTGCATATGGTGGCGGATCTTGCATGATGTGGGCTGGAATTTCCTTAGAAGGCAAAACGGACCTTGTTTTCGTTCCTGGGGGAGGCCGGGGAGGAGGTCTGACCAGTGATCGTTACATTGAAAATGTTCTACTGGATCAAGTTGTCCCTTATCAAGGCTTTATTGGGGAAAATTTCATCTTGATGCATGACAATGCCCGATGTCACACTGCTCGGGCCACACGTGATTTCCTGAACGAAGTTGGAATTCACACTATGCATTGGCCAGCGCTCAGCCCCGATTTAAATCCCATTGAGCACATATGGGACGAGCTCAAAAGGAAAGTTAGAGCGAGGACTGCGTTGGTAGAAGAGTGGGGTCGAATACCACAATCATCCATTAAAAAGTTGATAAGGTCGATGAAGAATCGCATGAGAGCAGTGATCAGAGCTAGAGGAGGGAATACCAAATATTGACACGAATATTTTTTTTATCTTACGCACATTTTGTTTCATTTAAACACAATAACCCCATACTGTGAAATTGTATGAATTTTCAACATTTTTTACATTATCATTAGCATTAACCTTTTTTACTAAACTACTGAATCGATTTTCATGCAACTTACACCATTTTAAAGCTCAATTACTAGGCTTTAATTATGTAAAACATTATATAGAGGTATAATAATAATAATAAACATTTTTTAGTTATATCACTTGTTATGCGTACTTGAGGCTTGAGTCGATTTACTTGCACGCGAGTGTAGTTTTGGTACTCTGTTAACAGAGTAGTACAATATTTTAAAATGACATAACCATTTGATTTGTTTAATGTATTGTCATTAAAAAAATCCTCCCACATTATTCATTTAAAAGGCACATTTCTTCATAACAGTGGCTTTGACTTTAACTATATATAGATACAGATAAAAAGTACTTTATTGCACGTAAAAAATCATACAACAACAGATAACAGAATAAAAAAACAAGTACAACATGGGCGGCCTTATTGCTTACGTAGCAATTTCTTCCAAGCAACCGTTGGATGTAAGAACAATGCGTAACGGTCAATGGGCTAGTGCAAATCAAGTAAAATCGTTATTCTAAATAACTATAAAATTATAACAAAATAGTAGGTACATATACGAAGTACACACTACTACATAAAATAATTAAAGAATAAACTAATAAATAGTATATAATAAACTAATACATAAACTAACTAATGGAAGATAGGATAAAACAAACTACAATCAGAATTATATGAAAGTAATGACAGATACAGTACCTACAGCACAGGAATAATAGAAATAATTATTTAAACACATTTAACTGGTAAACATATTTAATAGAATACCACATCAAAGTAAGTAATTTTTTCATGTAAGTTACTTCTCTAAGCCTAAAGGGAAATATTTTTTTAAACACATTTAATAGGTGAAGCATCAATACATACATAGTAAATAGAATACTCAAATATGGAGCCAGACTGAGTTGGTTGTTTTTGCACAATTCGCCTGCTAGTAGGTAACTCTTTAAGATCTCATCTAGCAAAATGGTTTGTACCTATGCTATATTGAAAATGGAGCGTTGGCAAAAAAGTACAGTAACTCCACCACAAACCAATGTCAAATCAATGATGTCAATCGATCCGAAATTATATTTACATTTTTCCGACTCGTTTACAGTGAAGGAAAACATCGTGAGACCCGCATGGACGTCTAAGACCTATACACTCTTAGGGGTAAGCTCGTGCCCCTCGGCGGGGATGTTGTTGATGAGGATGAACACTCACACAACGCTACGAGGATCTCCAAAGCTGTAGCTTGTAATGTGTACCCATATTATTAAACAACAGATATTATACTTATAGGCTAAACAACGGATAGACACACTTAAGGGTAAACTTTATACCCATACAAACTGACATGTGCATGAATACAAATTTTTGTCGAAAAATCAAAACCTGGAACCCTTGGTTTAGTAGGCGACATTTTAACCATTACACGTAATCAAATACGTCGTCAAAAGGAGTAAGAGTCCTTATAATGTTGGGTAATGTACTCGTTGCTTCTTCAGAGTTGCGAATGTCCCCGAGTAGTGAAGGTGTCAGGTGAAGCGTATGGTCGTTTACCTATGAAATAAAAAAAGTTATTGAAAATCCAGAGCCATTAATATGCCAACGGTACACTTAGCCCTGAAACGGATTCCATTTCCATGTGAGACCGTTTTCGGAGTCAACAACATTTTTCCTCTCGGCAACTTTAAAAATTCTTTTGTTCTTGCAAAATGTACGCGGCATAATTAAAATTTAAACCCTCGGAATGGGTTTAGGAAAAAAGCCAGTGACGCAGTTGAAAATTTCCTCTCCGCCCTCCCCACGTTGGTATGCCGTGATATTTTAATTCTAACCCTAAATTGCTCGGTCGCTTCGACCTAATTGCTCGGCGTAATTTCGCAGGCTTTATAAGGGTTAATTTAATTCGTGCGACAATACACGGAGGGTATGATTCTCTGGATTTTGAATATTGCGAACTCCGGCAGTTAATAGCTGTAAAAATTATAAGCAGCACCAGCTGGATGGAATTAGTGATAATTTTGCATTATATCACCAGTTAACGTAATTACAATTTACTTTAAGACTATTTTCGATGGTGCCTCCTTTGAGGCTAAATTGAATTAATAATTTTTCTTATGACTTTGACTTTAGGCCTATAATAAATAGTTGTTACGCGCCGACTTATGGGAATTCTTTGAATCGAATGAACTATTGAACGCTGTTGTTCTCAAATCTTTCGCTTTGCCAAATTTGCTTTTTAATTGACATATTTTCTTTATGGAAATATGTAGGGATATTATAAATTGTGATAAGTAAACATATTATTACGTTTTAATATAAATATAATTAAATATTATAACTAAAATATTAAAAAAAAAAATATAATAACTAAATAAAATAATTAAAAGAACCCCCCTTTGGTAAAGTTCCGAAGACACTGGCAGCGTTACCCCTTTGAATTGCTAAACTAATTCTTTGACCAAGGTAGCTGCCAGATCTTCGGTCTCCAGTAATGTCGACTAATCGTTTGGAAATTTCTTTAAAAAGCCTAATAGCGCTAGGGCCCCACGGACCTAGGGTCTCGACACCGAATGGGACAAAGTCATATTCATATTCATTATTTAATAATTTTTAAGGTTTTTAGTTGTTAGTATTGATTAATTATTATTATTATTTGTTAATATAATTATAATGTAAATAAATAATTAATATCCACTAACATTCACACAGCGTTACTAGCACCAATTTAAGCGTAAAGCCTGTATTATGGGTACTAAACAACGTATAAACATACTTATATACATTTTTTGTAAATACATACATATTATACATAGAAAATACTCAAACCATTACAAACAGACATGTTCATGCACACTAATGTTTGTATTGCCCGGGGATCGAGCCCGGAACCCTTGGTGTTGCAGCCGACCTCTCAACCGCAACACCAAATGGGTCGTCGTGTGCCTTTGATTTCCCAAGATAATTTATATAGTATATTAACTGACTACTTCCAATCAAAACTACGGTTCAAGGCACAGATCAGCCTTCGCAGTAAGCTGATGGATAGATTGGATTGAGCGTCGCGGGCCATTGGTATTGGTAGTTGCTAACGGCTGTCATCTTGTTTTAGGTCGGAATGACTTTTCGTTGTTGGCTTGGATGACCTTTACAGATCCGCAGGACAAGTGGCGAGCGCTGATGGCTCTCAGCCTAAAAAATATGCAACGAGCCTAAGGGCGAACTAGAGTGGGATGCGAACTTCGGATTAAGGCGTTGCATGGGGGGAAGGGGGCTAGGTAACCTGCTATATATTTGGAGATACACGTTACCTGGTGCGTGCACGTAACTAATAATAATAAATATCTACTGCCATTCACTCAGCGCAATCTTGTCCCAAACAAATCATTAAGCCTGTAAGATGGGTACTAATATCGGATGAATAGACCTATATTGTTTTTATTGTAAATACACACATATTAAACCTAGAAAATACCTAGACCATTGCAAACACACTTGTTTATGCATATGGCATAACAAATGTTTGTACTTCCAGGGGATCAAACCCGGAACCTTTGGTGTATTAGCCGACGTATCAACCATTACACCGAGTGGGTCGACAAATGAACAACGACTCATGTCTCTCATGGCGATTGTTACGAAGTGGTTTAAATTTGTCTTCTTTAACAAGCTTTTGATACAGTTTGTCTGAGATTCAATATACAATATGGTAGTATGCATAATGTCCCCACGGCGTAACCGTCGTCAAGTTAATTTGTTCATTTTTTATTTCGTAGAAGCCTCTACTATTCCAAATCTCGTAGACAGATGTTTTTGTTTAAATTTGTGTGCTAATAGCTTGAATCGAAATATACTTTATTTCATGAAAACATTATTTTATGTTTTGGCTACTGTTTTTGTTAACTGTTTTGTTTAAATGTGCTACAAAATGCTGTTGTTTTTCCAAATAAATAAATAAATAAGCGAATGGGCCGGTCAATGTGCTCACCTGGTGGTAAGTGATACGTTTGACCATGACAGAAGTAATGTTGAAGGAAATTACTAACAGTAGATAGTGATTATTTTTCGTCATCACTGCAGAGCAGTCTGTCACACGAGACAACAGATGTTAGGTCTCTTATACCCGGTTATTTTACTAGCTACAGTGCCGTTATCGAGAAACACAGAATGCAAAACACTCCTATTTTACGGGACGATATCAGGCACTGTGGTACCTACCTAGACGGCTCAGTACTTACCACCTAGTAAAACCTAGTAACCTAGTAAAACTACCTCAGAACTATTCTATTAAAGGGTTTGTTTTGCACAACTTCAGGTCAATATCGTCAAGTTTTTGCCACTAGCGTTCCAGTTTATTTTGAAGACAAACATTACAAATATTTATTTTACCTGTACTATAATAATGAAGAACGAACGTCAATGTGAAGATCTGAAACGAAAATCTTCATCTTTTAAGCGGATACTACTTATACCTTCAAAGAAAGGAAATGGTGCTTACAAAGGAAACACGAGTCAGTAGATTTTTCGAATGATTGATGTTCGACTAACTTCAATCCTCTTTGATATTTGGTAATTCAACGACATTTTATTGAGTTATTTTAGTTAGTTATAGAAAATTATTTGCCATTACAGTTCATAAATTTATTTATTATTAGATAATAATATGAACAATTATAACGAAGACGACAAAATTTGTGTAGTTTCAGTACAATTTCCACCTACACCAAGGAATGTAAATGTTTTATATTGTCGATAAGCAACAATTACAAGCATTAATCAAAAGATTTTCGAGTGAATGAAAAAAGTTCCATATAAATACAATCAAAATAGCTATGTATGATTTTAATTGTATCGATTATCAACTGGGCTTATACTACTATTATTATTTTTGTTTCTATTATAATTAGTTATATGATTATTTAATAACTATCTAGTTATAGTTAACTTCTGTTAACTCGGGTACGAGAAATGCTGACATCAAACTGTTCTTTAGTTATACCTATACAGCATAGCAATGAGGAGATTTTAAGCAATGTAGTTGTTAAGCAACAAAGAACCTAGATCAGGGCATCATGTTATATTCTACAACCCTATAATCACTAACAGAGCACTTTGGGATGTGACCCATTACATTCAACCAGCAATATCCATCCTTTAGGACTGTAGCTCCACGCGTTCTCTGACGTTTAGTCGGAATCATCTGGAATCGAGCCCAGTATTATACGGTTTGATGAAATTTAGACCATGACAATATTTTTCCAGAGTTAGTTCGTCAGTAACCTAGACACTTCATTATACACCCAATAAAACGTAACTCATCCCCGTAATAGGAATCCCGTACAATATAATAAGCCTCCACAGAATAGGCCTCACAATTCAATTGACGTCACAAATGTCAGAACGGAGCCGTTCGAATGATTGATGCGAGGTCCTCGGCCGTGATTAAAATTGTCCTCCCAAAATGTTTCTATTGAGTTGATTCCTTAACCATTATTACGATCGGTACAATGATTAATTGAACACACAAATTTATCATTTTTATCATCTAAAACGTCAAAGTTAATATATCAAATGGTCAAAGGTTAATAAAGTTAGGTATTTTTGAAAGAATTGTCGATGGATATTCTGAGCTGGTATGTGGTGTCGATGAAATCGCTTGGTTGTGATAGATTAAAAACCAATTAAACACACAGACAGATTTCAATATTGTATGATGATTTAGTAGATTTTCTATTTCATATTTTTCATTCTACAAGAATAGACTAGCTTACAATATTCACGGTTTTATTAGCATTTATAAACAAGGGGAAATTTATAAAGTACTCGTAGTTTAAAATTTTCCATTTCATTAGAATAGACTTACTTGCATTGTTAACGACAAATGTTAATAGCATTTATAAATGTGATGAAATTTTAATGATTTCTTCAAAATATGACGACCCATGTGGTGTAATTGTCGAGACGTCGGCTACTACACCAAGAGTTCCGGATTCGATCCCCAGGCACTACAAACTTTTGTGTGCATGAACAATTTGTTATTGCATGTATATTTACAAGAAAAGTGTATAAGTATGTTTATCTGTTTGTTTTAAATACAATATTATAGGCTTATGCTTAGTTTAGGGCTAGAAAATGCTGTGGGTATGTCTGCGGATATTTATTTATTTATTTAAGATTCATAAAATTATTATATGGAGGGAATTAACGTCAAGAATCCAGACACAAAAGAAAATCTATTGTTTCTGACGCTTTTTGGTGTCATTGGCATTGACAGGATTAAGAAGACACTTTACTCGTTACTTTTACAGCCGGTGGTGCTATCTTACGATGGTATATCTTAATAGGTACAAATCCCTAGGTTTGCATGGTGGGCTACGTCTATCTATTTTTTGTCAATACCCCAGTGGAAGGTTAAAGGTAGCTTACCGATATTTTGCCGTCCATTAGGTTTAGTTTTTATGATTTAAATGTTGAAATTTATACTTCTTTCTGACGCATATGATGTTAAAAGAATACTATTATCTTCAGTCCTTTCAATCGAATGTTCCACTTAATTTAAAATGCGACATAGAACTGGGTCTTTTGTTCACATAACTATAACGTGTGAACCACAGATTTCCCAATACAGGAGATGGGGCCAGCCGCGTTTAAAGTGCGACAAATGTAAGCTCAACGAGCATACACTGGCTGCCAGTGAACGCTCTGTGAGACGAGTCAAGACACGAATATTAGAAGAAATTACCGTTTTTTTTCCAAAATGCCATCCTGTGCAATTGTAACATGCCATCATCGCAATGAAACAATAAATTTAACAAGAAATATAATAACTTTTCACAGGTAAGAACCGAAAAGAAATTGCGACACTGGGACTGCCTATAAACTTGGCGGCTTGTCCAGTCTAATTGTATATTCGGATGTCTGTGGTGTGAACCCTAGACCGAACATCCGTTAAGTAAATTAAAATTGTAGTTTTATTTACTAAATGTATTTCGACCGTGTATCAAAATAGGGGTATTTACACAAGGGACAATGGCAAATTATTTTTAATTTGTTGACTTTGATAGATTAAACATATTATGGTTATGTAGAGGGGGCACGTTAAAATATAGTAGACGTAATTAGATTGACAATGGTTTGTTAAAGGTTTTTTTGAAGCATGGTTTAGCACTTCTATATCAACATTTTTATACAAGGAATGGAAAAAAAAATGTTATCTAAATGATTATTATGATGATGAGTTTTGAACTTATGTCATCAACAAAATGATAACGGGCAAACTAAGGTACCATCATGAATGGCGCTGTGTGGTGATGGCTAAGTATACATAATATCATCGCCTTGTTTCCTGTGGCGGGAAAAATTAGCGATGATAATTAGGGTACGTTAAAGCTGCAGGTACTGGGAACCGTTATTAAATACTCGTCGCTGTTGAGTCGAAAACTGAGACCATTTTTCGAACCAACATAGGAATATAGGCGTTACCGCTGTAATATATAAAACTATATGAACTATCTGATTTTGATAAAATAAATAAACGACTGCTTTTGTTATATGCTTTTCAATGAGAACGCTCTCAAATTGGCAAAAGCGGGCTTATGACATAATAACTCGAGTTTAAGCAATGGAAATGTTTTTGTGGTTCTAAAAGCGGAACGGCATGTTGAAGTGGCAATGAGCTGGTGAACGTGTTCTGCAGTGACCACCGCGTCTTGGCAAGCGTAGCGTTGGACGCCCTCTGACCCGACGGACCTACGACTAACGAAAGGTCGCTGGTGGAGGCTGGATGAGAAAAGCGGAAATCCGGGATACAAGGCGCAAAATAAGGGAGACATATTTCCTGCCGAGAACGGCGATAGGTTGAAGAGAGAAAACCTTATTTACATTTTCAGTTAAAAACAAATGCATAATCTGTGACAAACGCTAACAAATATTAATGTGAGGCTGCTTATCAAACGAAGCTTAACGATATAGGGCACGCGATTACTAAGGAATTTGAGAACTAACGACAAACAGACATAAATATTTACCGGCCTTTTTTATGCCTATTCCACATTATTACTAATGGGTTGCGTTTCAGCTTGACATTAATTTCATGTAAGCTTTAATGGATGAATGGAGCGTGGAACCGCGTGGATTATTTTAAAATAATTCAATTATTCATTAAAAGGACCTGGATTGAAAGTCCGTGAACGATAAGGTAGCGCTTTCTATTTAATTAGGGAAATTTGGAACAGCCTACTCTAATCAGCTGTGTACAGTAAGTTGGGAACAAATAATAAAATACATAAAGTTAAATGAATATCGACGACCCATTTGGTGTTGCGGTTGAGAGGTCGACTGCAACACCAAGGGTTCCGGTTTCGATCCCCGGGCAGTACAAACATTTGTGTGCATGAACATGTCTGTTTGTAATGGTCTGGGTGTTTTCTATGTATAATATGTATGTATTTACAAAAAAAAATGTATATAAGTATATTCGTTGTTTAGTACCCATAATACAGGCTTCACGCTTAACTTGGGACTAGATGGCGTTGTGTGAATGTCAGTCGATATTTATTTATTTATATTTATATCAATCGACAATCACACGGCGCCGTCTAGCCCCAAATTAAGGGATTTATAGATACTACGAGTACATATTTAACAATATCTAAACAAACTCTTATGATTTGTTTTTGTAAATAATGTGATCATCATCATCATCAGCTCAATAAACGTCCTGACCTAGGGACACGAGCCTACCCGTATAGGGTGTATAGGCTTTAATTTACCACGCGGGCTCAGGGCGAATTAAACGACTTCACCAAATCTTTGTATCTCTTCGTAGGCGTACGCAGATTTCCTCACGATGTTTTCCTTAACTGTCAGAGCGTCAGTTAAACGTGCATATGATTTCCTAAATTCAAAAACACAATGGTACGTGGCGGGATTTGAACCTGCGCCCTCCAGATAAAAAGGCAACAGTCCACATCAATGAGCCTCCGACGCTGATTACACTAATAGTCCCATTAAATAGGATATGCACTTTTGTATTGCAGAATATGGGTACTGCTTGTGAAATAGCGGAATATAAGAGACTATACAATCACTGTTATCCGTTGTCTCGGGCTGAACTGTCTCAAGTACCGATTTACCATCAAATGAGCGAATTATCCATGCCTGCCATGCATATATAATGATTCACAAATTATTTCGTTCAATACGATACTATAAAGCCACCTATTTGAATCGATATTAGTTACTTAAGTATTTTACCTTTATTCAATATTATAAACAGAATATTCAATGCTTATAGGGACCAAATTTACCTGGAATAAATAGTAAAAGTAAGTAACTGAGACTCTATTATATTTCAAAGGAAATCAACAGACGCCCACCGTTTTGTAGAAATCGTATATGAAACAAAAGTATATGAAAGGACTTAATACATTTCAAGTGTTTTGTTTACCGGCTTCATGTGTCCTCTTCTGTTTATATTCAGAAATGATCGTATGAGTATCGTTTGAGTGTGTTGTTACCTATAAGAACATACGTGGAAAAATTCTGGAAAAAAACATTTCTTAGAAAAGACATATTATGTAATTTTATTTCAGGCAGAACGTGTATTATTATCACCATGGGTACCCTAAATTCATTGTTTCCAATCTGTAGAGGAAAATGCACGAATGAGTGGGATTCATTACATATGGTGGAGATTTTCCGAGTTGTCTGGACGCGCAGATTATGCACTGCTTAATTTTACATATGGAGTTCACGCCACTGCCCTCAGTCTTATCCAGATACTAAACTTCTACAATCTAATTATATTTAATAGTCTTGTTTTGCAAGATTGAGGAGTACATCCTCGTTAAAGCATTGTTATGAATATTACAAATTCCCCTTAATTAGATAGTTTAAGTATAGCTGGAGTGTTGGTGACTCATTGGTGTAGACTTTCGACCTGGAGGGTGCCGGTTCAAATCCGCTACGTACTAATGTATTTTGATTTTTAAAATTATACTTCGGACGTTTATCCGATGCTCTTACGATGAAGGAAAACATCGTTGGGAAACCTGCGCACGCCAACGATGAGATTCAAAGGTTGTGCTTGAAGTCGGCTAATCCGTACTGAGGCCGCGTGTACGACTAAGGCATATTATTAAGCACCTTCTATATGTATGGCTGAGATGATGAAGTATAGCTATGTATTTACTACTAACGGTTAATAGTGTAAGCGACAGTAATTACTTACCTTGTTATTAAATATAGGATCCCGTTAAAACATTTATTATATTTGTATGGGTTCACAACAGAACTTAGACTAAATGTAAATGAATACGCAGTGCCGTTTTTAAATAGTAAAGACTTATTTTATGTCTGCAAAAGGCCAAACGCCTAAAGTAGTATATCAATTAACATCGGAAGTAATTAAACCTATTCTTCGTTATGATTCCATCCCTAAAGTTAACTGGAAATTCAAATTTTCCAATTAGCAGAAATCAAAGTTAATTTCAGCCCCTACTTGTTATTCTTTCAGATCACATTGAGAAATGCCCCAGTGTCGGGGAATACTTCCTAATTGGGGACATCTGGCCTCTTCGCATTCCCTCGCCAATTCCCTAAATATTCTTATTTATAACACCGCCACCGAGAGGGTTTGTCTGAGCTTTTGTACGACGTTTTATGAAGGTAACCTGTTTGTGGGGAATTTCAATATTTTAAAACTTATTTTGTAGGGTGTCTCGCCTAAAGTTAAGCCAATGTAATTGCCTTTTACTTTATTACTTTTAAACTCGAAGCGCATTTGTTTTTACGAGGTAAGCTTGCTTCACAAATTAAAATATGTGAAGTAAAAGAACTCATAGTCATTTGTCATTTGCAAGACATTGAAAGTTTGTCGAAGAAAATTAAATGGTAGGATGATTAAAATAATTTAGAAATTTTAATGAAAATACATTTATGAATTCAATTAAAGCTATTATTAGTCCTGTGAATCTGTGAAACTCTACATGTTGTGTGGGAAGGCATTCTACACTATGGAGTAGGTCGATAACGGCTAATTATGAAAAAAATATATATTGATTTTTAACATCATTTGATGAAATTTGTACATCAAAGACATACATTTTCTTTAAACATTTATTGACCTCATATTTTTTTAAATAGGCCAGAACTAAAAAATATTATTTTATAATGTCTATGTCTGGTAAAGGCAGTTTAAAAAGATGACGATAGTAAAAGTATGATTATAAAACTGAAACCGATTACAGTAGATTGGGAAAAAATCGGACGATTCTAATGTTTAAGAATTTGGCGCATAGGCAAGACTGCATTTTTAGCGACGAGCCAGTACAATACAAAAAATATTACAACTAATATCAAACTACCTATCCCCAAACACAAAAACATACAAGCTTTTTTGATATTACTAAATGAATTTCTTTTTTTTATGAATTCTATATCTGAATTGCTGCAAGGTTCTATTAGCAGTTTAAAGATATTAAATGGACAAGTAAAAACGCGTCAAATGTCTTTAGTGTAACGGATTTGTTAAGTTATTCGGCAACAGGTGCCCTTCAGATCATATTCGCCACTTGTTGTTCCTCCTCTAATTAGACTAAAGTGAAATATACCCGACTTCAAAGAGCGCTAATGTAATTGGAAAGTCTCTTATTATATTAAATATGAAACTTTCATAAAATTATTTATGTAGTTAAGGCTGGATTATCAATTATCACAAATAGTATGTAGTTCGTCATTTATTTTACAATAACTTCGCATATGAAAATATTACACTGTGGCTTTAAGTTGTTCAAGAAGAACTGATATTAAAATTTGCGGTATATTGATGGAAGCGCAATGACAGATATCATATCGTGAAGGCGTGTTTTGTACATCTGTGTTTCGGGATGAGGGCTCTGTAGCTAATATTACTGGGTATAATTTCTTATTGTATATGTTTTCACTGAATAAATATTTACTTACTTACTTATACTTATTGTATATAGTGTAAGTGCTTTCATATCTCGCGGGAACGAGTGTTCGATAACAGGCTTACTCCAAATCCTGCTGTTCGAAACGTCTTTCCTGTAAAGTTCAACTAAATTATCACAATTACAATTTAAAACGGGTACATATCCTTGATCATGTTTCTGCTGCAATTGTCCATGCAATACATACCCTAAATTAGTCCCAATGAAAATTGTCCGGTCACCCTTCGGTCCTTGAATAACTTGTCCGAGTTATTATCAGTCAATATTATCTGTCCAATTAAAAAGATCAATTTTGTCAAGTCATCAATTTTGTTGCAGTATTTTGCACAGTCACAATTTATTACATAATTATTACAAAAGTATTTACCAAGGCAAATATAAAATTATTACAGTACGTACATTAAATAAATCATACAAAACATTACTATTCTGGCCGCGGATTTTAAAAGAAACGGATTGCGATGTTGAGTCGACCGAAGACATATTGTGCGCGCCGCATATGCGCAATGGTCGAGTCGGACCGTCGAGCCCGACGAGCTTGGCGAACGATGCGTCGATCAGACTTACAGCTGCTCCCTCGTCCAGCAGTGCAGCGGTCTCAAATTCACCATGTTTGCCTCGGATCACAACTTTAATAACTTTCAGCAAAACGTGTCTTGATAGCAGCGTAGGTTGGGTGGTTGCAATGACGCTGTCAGTCAGTTCTTTTGTACATGTCTTAGTTTGTAGAGGTGTACTGTCATTGTAAGTTGCCGTAAGTCTCGGCTCGGCGTGTAAGCTTTTATGATGCACGCGTTCACATCCTGGTTCTCCACATTTTGTTCGCTTCTTGCACGCTTTTAATTGATGTCTAGATGACAAACATGAGAAGCACAGTTTATTGTCAGTAACGTACTTCCATCGATCATCAACTGACAGACGTAGAAAATCTGGGCAACTTTTCAGGTCGTGATTTCTTCTACATTTATGGCATACCTTGTTATATATGTTAGTGGCCGTCATGATAGGTAACTGTTTATCACCTTTATATTGATATGAAACTTTCCTGTCGACTTTTCGCGAATCAACCACTCTGCTATGTGCTCGATCGTGACGTCATAAATACCGCGTCGTGTCTTGTCTATTCCCCATTGTAATTTTAGATTTGACGGCAATTTGGATAATATCTCACGAATTAAAATTGAGTTTCTGATTTGAGAAATTTGTTCAGTCGAAATCATAGCAGCCATATTCTGCACATCCGTGGCATACTTTAGTAGATCGTCATGTCATCATTGTGTATATCGCGGTGAGATCGAATCCGTGCTAGCATGGTGTCAATGATCATGTCAGATCTCCGAATCGTAGTTTTAGCGTATCGATTATAAGGTCTAATTGGAAGTGCTAGTAAGTAACGCGTATACAGAATCACGCGCCTCTCCACGCAAGCATTTTCTTAGACGGGCGATGTTTTCCTCATTACTATAGCCACATAGTCGAGTCGTCGTTTTAAATTGACTATAGAATATAAGCCACTCCTCTGGCGATCCTGAGAATATGGGGAGATCTTTATCTGTTGTCTGTCTAGCTAGAAATTGCTTGATTTCTGGATCGGTACGAGTAGGCGGATCAATGTTTGATGGATGCGTCTTTTCCACGGACTCACAGTTACTAGCCGTGGCGTACTTATCACAACGAGCTTTAGATGTAAATGAAAGGGTTTGGCTACGCATAGAATGTCTATCTATGAAATCCTCACCTTGATCATCAAGAGCCAGGCTCTCTAACTCGATTGCCGTTTGTTCTTCGACAAGCCGTTTTTCAATTTCGGCACGTTTTCGAGCATACGTAATTCAATATCAGCTAATTTTTGAGCAGCAATACTTTTAGCCTTTTGCGCACGCTGTCGGCGTAACGCTCAGATACATTGGTACTAGATACTGAGATGGAGCTCGTGCAGAGGATGATCGGGCGCGTCAGCCATCTTGTCCATGCTTGCGCACTTTTACTTCTGGTCAACATGTTTCTTTTAAACTGTATCGTCCATATGCTGAGTCAAAATTATTTCGAAGGACCACATGTAAGAAAACATGGACTGCGGTCGTGGTCTTTTATTATAATATTAAAATAATACAATAATAGGTAGCCAGTCCTCTGTTCTCGTCAGTCGAATCTGTCTATTTTAGTCGTCGAATATAATATCAGTCTTACTGCCAGTCTACACCAAAAAGTCGTAACACCACAAATGATTTTTTGACATTTTATGTTAAATGTTGTCAAGACGACCACATAAGATTTGCGCTTTGAAGATCTCATGTAGAGCCAAGCTTTTGAATTTACACGGCCTGACTCTACCGTCTCTTACTTCAACAGATTCTACATATCAGTACGAGAGTAGTAGTAGTAGAAATTTATTCATATGCGTGATAAAAAATAATGTTATTTCAATATTACTTTTAAAAATAAATTCATAGTTACGAGCACAAAACTTTTCATCTTAAAAACTTTTCTAACCATAGAAACAAGGAATTAATTTAAGAATAATACACTTCGAATTTTTTTACTTGGTATAATAAACTAGAAATAAAAAGCTTTGACTCAGTTAGTTTCTGGGTCATTATTCTAAAAATAGCTCACTTAAGGGTACGAGAAGTTAAAAGTTTTCAGGAAAATAAAAAAAAGCGAATGCTTTATTTATAGCGTTATACGAGTAATGGTTTCTTAATTCAACGTTTCCTGTTTAACTAAATTAGTTGAATTCTTATAAGATCTTTATAACATTTTTGGCACTTGTAAAAGGTATCTGATAGATGCTGAATAAGGAAAGCGGACCCGGTCGCAAAATGGTAGAAACCTATGTCCGGCAGTGGACTCGACAATGGCTATTGTTAACTAACTAACTACTACTATGCTTAGATAAGCCGGGACCGGTAACGTATTTTGCTAAGATCTGAAGAATTTGGGATTTAACGTGTTAAAAGATTTTTTAATATCTGACTACCTACACTTTTATTAAATTTAGTAGATAATATGAACGTCCTAATGTATTTCATTGTATTATTTTAGACGCCGTTTCTTAATGGAAAACATAGGTTTTAGTTTATAGCATTTAAAGTTAACATTCCAACCAGT
Source organism: Leucinodes orbonalis (assembly GCA_019425675.1). Taxonomy (NCBI): domain Eukaryota; kingdom Metazoa; phylum Arthropoda; class Insecta; order Lepidoptera; family Crambidae; genus Leucinodes; species Leucinodes orbonalis. Next base: position 48,988 of record PQWD01011359.1, read on the forward strand.
GTTGCCGAACTAACGATAGTTTCCATATCGATAGATGGCTTCAAAAATCATGTATACTATCATCTTATCGATAATATTAATACTAACCATAGTGTTGGCAATAGTCAGAAGCAATAGTATCAATACTATCGATAGTCATTTTGTCAATTTTGCATTTGACATTTTGCTTCTGTATCAATAGTTTTTACTATTGCATGGCTATCGAAATAATATCACAATACAATTAATAAATCAACAACTGCAATAGTGCAAAATACATAATATTATCAAACCAAAAAAATAATCCTTATAGAGGTATAGAATAAAGATGAAATAATGCCAAAATAGTATAATTATTTTTTTTATATATAATTTATTTCTTTTAATGATTTAAAAATTAAATTATTATTTTTAATTTAGTGAAAATACTTTCAAATAATACAGATTTTATTTAATAACATATCATTCACCAATTTTATACAAAGAATATTTATAGTAGAAATATCTTATTGAAGCATTGAAGTCCCCCACCTCTGTTTGATTGTGGTGTGCCCGACAGGGTCCATATTAATACTAATGTTTGTTATAATTATACCAACCTATAAACATGTGGAAAAGCAATAAAGAATTGAATTGAATTGAAATCATCGATAGTATTGCTTTGATTATTGCCCAAACTAGTGATACTAAGGAAAGTATTACTAAAATTTACGTTATCGATAGCTTTAGCCCAATTATTGATAGCCTATCGATAGACTATCGATAGTGGACTACCGAGTGGCAACACTGATTCCAATACTGTTGTTTGATTAATAAGGCATCTACTTACATACTTTTTTTTCATTGATTTGATTACTACACTTTTTATATTGAAAATGAATTTCCTCACTGCCTTTTGATGTGCAGTTAGTCTGGGGTTAATTGGAATTGGTTAAAAAACATTCAATTGTTACTCTCTGCAGGGCACCACCCTTTTACACAACATAGCTATAAAAAGATTTTTATACATTTCTTTAAAATACCATTTCTACTAGGTAACTCATTACATAAAAGATATAAACGTACTGTAAAAAAATGTTTCTTGCATACATATCTGAATATTCTCGCCAAAAATAAATAGTACGAACACCCAAACGAATGAGACAAGGCAGTTTATTCAAATGTGTTCACAGTACAACAAAAGACTAAGTCGCTGAGGTTAGATTCATTCATTTTATTTTATAGCAAATTTCGCAGACAATCGTCTATTGTTTGGGACCAGGAAATCCGTAAGCTTTTAGTACTTGCGCTGTCATATAGCGTACTTTTGCTCTTTGAATGTCTGCTCATTAGACCGGAATGTGGCAATTAAGGTGAAATAAACCTGCTAAGGCTTGTGTTAAACGTAAACACTGCTTTACTAGGCTCAGAGGTTAAGAAATGGGGACCATCTTTTACGTTTACTGCGGTTGCCTAGTAAAAATGTAACTCTTAGTTTGTAGCAAAGTGGTCAAATATACATTCTATTATTTCGAGGCAGATATGTGGTCTTAAGATTTAAATGTGAATAGAATTCAATTGTCACCTTCGAAGACGGTCAAAGACCGGTGATAGGCCCCCCGCAACCATAGAGTTTGTCTTTCCGATATTTCTAGTGACTTCTAGTCCCAGTGCCTTAAGATTGAAAGCACAGTACATTTGCTATAAACATAATATTGAGTCAATCAGGTGATTCAGTGTAAAATGTCCAAACCAAATTAGGAAAATAGCTTGTGATCTACACACCGATGTAAAATGAAAGCTGGAGACCATTAGACTAACGTCATCCTTCAAACTATTGCCAATAGGCTGAACTCTCCAATATGGAAGTGTTTTGTGGACCTAGTGATCACCCAGGTCTCAACACCGGGTGGTTATTAATAGAACTAAATTATTATTATTTTTTTCTTTTACTAACCCATTTAAATTTTTATTTAGTGTCTTATTAATAAATCTATGGATTACTTAAGTCCGCAATAAAGGAATTTTATTTTAATTTATTTATTTATTAGGTTACGGAGGCAGTTATAGACTTCGCTAAGGTTTCTTGTGGGATTTGAAAACTGACCACGCAGTGGTCAAATATTGGATCGTTTTAGAACAATTCGATTAAAATCGAAGTATTTTAGCTATTGCATCTGTAGACATAATATGTTCTTGATAAAAAGAAGACGGTTTAGATGGAACGTACAGTTCGTGAAAGAACAGTCCTTAAAAGTTAACAAGCATCCCTTTAGACTCTTAGAGAGTTTGTAGTAGTTTCTAATCATTCGTCTTTTAGGAAAATTTACAAAGACTTAAGTTGGTCAAGATCCGAACTTTAAATTTTTACTAATTGGTTTAATGCTATCTTAATTGTAATGGAATTCATTTACGAAAATATGAATAAAGAAAGAAAAATTCCTATCTCCGGTTTCCTTGTCAGAGGACACATTGCTGCCGTCCACAATCTAAAACGCCGTTCATTGGCGAGCACAATTTTTCTTAAAATTGTCACATTTCCTCATAATACCTTTATGGTGATAAATAGCAATATTAGAGATGCCTTATTCGAAGTTGTATTCCTTTTAACTGGATTTTTTAGTTGTATGGCGAAAAAATTAATGTGCTTGTTAGCGGCGTTTCAGCTGGAGTTTTCAGTTCTGATTAATATATTACGAGTAGTTTAGTAGTCTATCCATCAATTTGCATTGGACTCACGTGGTGGGTAATGGTTTACTATCACCATATTTATGCTGCAGGAGAAGGCCTGTGCTATGCAGTGTGGCAATAATGGAAGTGATAAACTAAAACATGTGCTGCAATGATATCTATACTAATATATAAAGCTGAAGAGTTTGTTTGTTTGTTTGAACGCGCTAATCTCAAGAACTACTGGTTCGATTTGAAAAATTCTTTCAGTGTTAGATAGTTTATTTATCGAGGAAGGCTATAGGCTATATATCATCACGCTACGAGTAATAGAAGCGGAGCAGCAATGAAGAATGTTTCAAAATCGGGGGTATTTTTTCATACTTGGAGCTTCCGCTGCGTACGCTGCGTAAACGGTTAAAGTTTCACAAAAGTAATGTATGAGAGTATTGTTCTTCTTTTTAAGGTCTACAAAAAAGTCTGCGACAGCATATGTCTATCTTTTAAGGTTAGCTCACTATAACATATATTTTGCTAAAAAAAATCTGAAATTGACCCCGAAACCTTTAAAGTTGGAGGGAGGGGAAATCTTATGTATAGTGATAAATGTAATGTAAGTACCGTGTTATTAAATTAAAGCTAGTTTTGTATAAAGGTAGATACGCCATCCGTGCCTCAAAAACGAACCGCCAAAAAGAATACAGTTGTATACTCTTTGGTAAATGTACGCTCATTCAAAATATGTGTATGAGTGCTGTCGCTGCATTCGGAACACTTTTTTCGATTGTTTTGTGAGCATATCACGAATCTATACTTTTTACATATTGATGTGCTGTAAATTATTATCAATAACTTATTGCATACTAAGTTAGGAACTACAATACTACTGTTCCTTTTATCTCGAAGAGACAATAATGAATATTGATATTGAAACACCACACTATATAAACTTTTATAGGTCACTGAATCCTAATGGACTCGTACATTCTTAGGCATTGCTGTGAGAGACATGGCACTAATCCTATACACTAAGGATATATTAATGTTAATTGTACCTTATCTTTAAACATTTTTGACATTTAATTGTAATTCTATTTATTCAGTTATGTTGACTTCCTTATTATTATTAGTTATTCATATCTATTTTGCCTCGAATTTAATTTAAAACCTATCGGGATGTAATCCAAAATTTGTATATTAGTGATAATTGTGTAATTTTTCATTTTGTTTTTATTTGGTGAATTGATGAATTTGTATGGGTGCAACTTACCTGAAATAAAGATTATTATTATATTACTGAATCCTAATGCCTTAAGTTCGTAACTTATTTGCAAAACAATAGCCGTATCATAACTCTAGACTTCCTTGATTGAAATAGCTTCGTAAATCTTTCGGACTTATTATTATTAGTTTTTAGTTGACATTATGACCTCATATGGACTTTAATGACATTCTCACATTATTGTTTAAATTTCGCACTGCATTTAATTATGATTAATTTTTAATAGTTTAATTAAGAATAACATAAATTAATGGCATGATGACGAAACATTTGCACATCGATAAAACATGTATGTTCGCCAATTAGTTCATAAGACCTGAAAAATGTATTGACCATGTTTTATGCAAATAAATGTTTATTATTATTAATCTAAATTTAAATAGTTTTTGTTGGATAAACTATAACGCATCGATAACTTCTCTTATCATCGTCGTATTATAATTCCAGTAGTTCATTCCACTTCTGGACTAGGTTTAGATGAAAAATTTAGTAAGAGCTATAACGATAATATAAGCTCTAACCTGTTACTCTGCTCTTTTTCACTATTACAATAATAATAATTGTATTTTATCTCAGACCATGTCCATAAGATTAGTAACAGTATTCCTCCACGTTAGCGTTAGTAAACTACATCCTAAAGGCTAACAACACACATAAGACAAGTTGTGAAGTTCTAAATAAGGTACTTCTAATAATTGTAATAATACAATCATTAATTTTAAATCATTAATCATTAATTCTAATGATTGTATTATTACAATTATTAGAAGCACTCCTATTACGGCGGAAGAAGCAAACGCAAATCCCTGATGACTTATTGCCAGGTCTTATGTACTGAAAATATCGACAAAAGTTCAATATATATTTTCCTATTATATTACGAAATATTTTCTCACAAACAATTGACCAAAACAGTAACTAACCTCCTTCAAAATATATGACGGCACAAACTTATCCAAATCCGTTGTCTTCAAACCCTTCTTAGCAACATATTCTAAATTGTAGTCTACAATTTGATAAATTGGTTCCTGATCCATCCACAGTCGCAGAGGATAACATGGCATTCGTTATGCCCCTTCAAACATGAAAAGAAAGGGTCGCTTAAAAATGCGACAGTTCTTGAAACAATTTGGATAAGTTTTTTGCTGGTCTCGTAAGAAATTTGAGGAAATCAAGTGAGGTATGTTTTTCTTTTTCGAAAGCGGAGGATCGAGGTATGGTGATGGTGCAAAATGGGGGAGACCTATGTTCAGTAGTGGGCTATAAAATGTTGAACAGAGAAACCAGGTTCGAGAACACGGACTTATAGTTATTTTTATATTATTTTTGACCGCCAGGACTCAAAAGGAAAGTTATTGATATCTTGGATAATCAAATATAAATTTGGTGGTTAAAGGGTTAAGTGATGCGACTGCCCTAGAAATGTGCAGTGTTAAATGAAACCAATAGATGTGGAGGTAATACTGTGTAGTCTTATACCTAGTTATTTATTACTTAACTTATTTTTGTCTCATATGTAATAAAGTAAATACAAATCCAAAAAAAATGTTAAAAATAATCCAAACAATATGTATTATATTATAGAAACACTACAACATTCATCGTGGGCATATTGCGGATTTAGTGAAGTTAACGATTATGATCCTAAGGGTGTAGCTGGGACCGACGGATTAATGTGCCTTCTGAAGCATGGAACATCTTAAGAACCAGTTTAAAAATACTGTCTTAATCATTAATTTATTGGAACATCACTTTCCACGTGTTGAGCAAAGCAACTTCAACCGTTATTCTAGTTATTATAACTTTATAACAAATCATGAAACAAAGAAAGAACTTTGACCTATAAAGCGGTTTAACTGTCGTCAACACCATGTGCATATTAATATCACTTATTCCTCCTGCTCGACCAGATTAGAGTACTGTCCTGCACTATCATCTTCATAGCCTATTTTAATTGTATTTTGGGCACAAATTTGAAAGTATATTAATTGATCATGCTGTGAATACAACGGGCGATCGAGTGAGCTATGCTCAAAGTTTCTCTCAGGTATCAAAATAAGAAATGAACTTATTCGAAGAACTAGAGTTACGTGAGTCACAGAACAGACTGTTAGAGTAGACGAGTTCTGAAGTGGAGACCGCGTCTTGGCAAGCGTACTATCCATTAGCTAAAACGCCGTTACCTGATGAGCACAATTTTCTATAGAAAATTGAAAAATCCTGTTTAACGGAAACTTCGGATAAGGCATATATATATATATATATATATATATATAATTATATATATATATATATATATTATATATATAATATATATATATATTTTAATATAATATTAATAGCTATTTTATCCCCATAAGTTATTATAAGGGATTTTGCATATTAAACATCACTAATAGTAGTAATAGTGTGTAGTGCATAATTTAAATTACTTATCAGCTGATCTGAAAATAGTGCTCGTTTGTTAACGGCGATTTAGCTAGTGGATGGCAGCGTAGCGAAGGACACCCAATGGATCAACGACTTCAGAGCAGTTGGCTGTTGGAGGCTGGATAACAAAAGCGGAGGACCAGGATATTTGGTGCAGAATGTCGAAAACCGGTGTCACGGAGTAGACTGCGTTAGGTTGAGTAAGAGAGTGTACCCAATTTTAGCATTTCAGCTACCTATTGTTTGCTATTGCCTTTATACATAACATACGTTGTTTACGCGATGAAATTATTAGTCGTTATGTGAATTCTTGTAATAAATAAATAAATAAACATATACTTATGTATGCCAATTTCAAAAGATGACGTCATTGAAAATAAAATAGTCTTTGTCCGATAAGTCAAAATTATTTGCGTGTTTCCTCCGTTTCCATACGGTGACGTGGTTGAGAGACATTTATTATTTACATAATGTGTTCTGTATATAGTCAGAACATATTCAGTAAATAATGTCAGTCTGCCTGTCAAATTTTTCAGTCATTATATAAAAAATTAGACAGGCACCATATTTTTAATATCATTAAGTACGGGGCGACCAGTAAGCTCATTGATGATAACTGTTGCCCATGACTGACAGTACCTAAATAGGAGTTATATTCTGTTTACGCTGCCGTGCGCTCGTCACCCGAGACGACAAAAGTTTGGTCTCATGTACCCTGTACTTACTGCAGTGCCTTCATTTCGAATTTTTCGAAACAAAATTGCATAATACTCCTATTTCACGAGGCAATATTAATTAAAAGAGTCTTTGTATCTATAAATAAACTTGAACTCTAGATCATTAATTATTAGCCTAAAGTAAAAAATCATAATTATCAGCCTATAAAGCCCCCTGCAGGGCACAGGCCTTCTCGCACAGCACAGCTATGTGCAGATTGGGCCGTACACGTGGACCCAATGCGGATTGGTGGGCATTGACGACTACCATCCTTAAATTGTAGCCGGCACCGACGACTTAATGTGCCCTCCGAAGCAAGGAATTGTCTTTCTTTTCGGACAATCAGGTGATTGGTCTGCAATTTTCAAAGCACCGGTGGCACTTCCGGTGTCACCGTTGTTCAAATTCAAATATCATTTATTCAGTTTAGGCCCGAGGAAGGCACTTACGAATGTCAAATGAAGCTACCACCGGTTCGGAATACACCTTAAACTGAGAAGAATCCGGCAAGAAACTCAGCAAGGGTTCCTTTGTCGTTGGCGGAGTGAACACTTTCGATCATGTGTCTCTTTTGCTATTTTGCTCCCTATATCATAAAAAATAAGAGCGTCGGTGGCTCAATGGTATGGACTGCGCCCTACCGTGAGGGCTGAGCTAAATCCCCACACGTACTAATGTTTTCGAATTTTCGAAAATGTATGTACGTATCCGACGCTCTTACGGTGAAGAAAACATGAGGAAACCTTCATGCACGCCTGCGAAGAGATTCAAAGGTTGTGTGTGAAGTCGTCCAATCCGCACTGGGCCGCGTGGACGACTAAGGCCTAATACCCTATACGGGTAGGCTCGTGCCCCTCGATGGGACGTTTAATGAGCTGATGATGATAATAAAAATACCCTAACCGATGATGCGTGATATGCGCAGTGAGACACAGCGTAAGCCCAAGGCTGTGTTCTAGTGACCAAGTTATACATATTTTAGGAGTCCTGACTCATTGTCACAGAGGAAAAAAACGGCGTATGGCGATTACTAGGTCTACCATGGATAAGCTTAAGAAAATATGGAGGAACCGAAATATAACGAAAGCCACAAAAATCCGGCTTGTCAGAGCACTTATATTCCCCATATACCTCTACGCTGCTGAGACGTGGACCCTGCGTGAAAGCGAGTGGAAGAAGCTAGACGCTCTTGAAATGTGGTGCTGGAGAAGAATGCTTGGGGTATCGTGGAATCAATTTCGTACAAACGTCTCCATACTGCAGGAACTCGGCATCAAGCAGCGTCTGTCTTCCATTGTGCAAACTCGAGTTCTGAGTTTCTTTGGACACGTATCCCGGCGTGGCAATGAGTCGATCGAGCGCCTCGTGGTACAGGGTAAAGTTGAGGGCACCCGAGCGCGAGGTAGAGCGCTTATGAGATGGACGGACCAATTAAAAACAGCTGTAGATACTTCCCTGCACGTCTGCACCAGAAAGGCGGCCATCAGACAGGAATGGCGGCATATTGTTAAGCGAGCCACTGACAGCTGAAATGACGACCACGACCACTCTGTCAACAGTGAAACGACAAAGAAGAAGACTCATTGTCACACTAGATTGTCACACCAGTGTGACAAACAAGAATTGTTTTCCTGTTAGTCACACTGCTGATTCTTCTATACCCTTTGTACCATCATGACAAGTGCAGTACCAAATTATATTATTATACCCCAAATTTATTATGAATAAAAATAAATAGTTACAAAATTTAAATATGTAATAACCAGCCTAAACGTGAACTCAAAAAAAGTACTAGGAGACCATACATATCAAAGTGGTTCTGGAGATAAGGTAGGTGCAAACGAAAAGAAAATGTAGCAAGTACATAAACTTATCTATACGAACGTTGTTTTGCAAAACTAACATTGGCCTTCCTCCGTAATCTTACATAACAGCAAATGTTTTTAAAATGCAATGACGTATATTTAACATCGTATTCACACTTGTTTACCTTCGCCATACATGAAAAAAACAATGCATCTTGATAAAATAAAAACAGCCTTTAAGTAAAATCTTTACTGGGTAAAAGAGACCTTAATGTCTATTGTCCTGGTTGTCGGGCGATGTGCCGATTTGGTGGAGAATAACAACTGTCTATCAGTTGTTGGTCTCAATCAATGCCGCTCTGTTATGGTCAGGCGTATAACTACCATCAGGTGAGCGTCTTGACCTTCCTGTATACTTTGTTATAAAAAAAACAAGCACGAATCAAAAATTCAAAGGCGCGTATGTATTAAAATGTATGTATCCCCCTCATCTTTTTCAGTAACTCGCTGTTATAAGCTAATGAACTCAAATAAGGAATTATACCCAGTCGTCTTTTGTAAAACTTCTAAGCCTCTTGAAAGGAAAAATTTTTCATGCATATTAAAGTGGGCTATTTATAATAGACCAATCCCACCCTTTGAGCAGTTCATTGCTATAAGAAATTGTTTTTGCGACTTTGGAATAAAGAGTAAGGAGATCTCTAGGTTAATTTTGAAAATTTGACGGCCCATATGGCGTAATAGTTAAGAAGTTTGCTATCACGCCTTGTTTTGGGTTCGATTCCCAGTCCAAAGTGGTGAAATTCAAACAAGTGTTAAATTTTTTTGAAATTTTTTAATTACAAAAGAAATTTATGTATGTGAATGAAGCTAGGGAAGTATGTCAGGACCGCACAAAGTGGCGTTCCATCATCTCTGCTAACCCTCTGGGACGAAGGCGTGAACTTTATTTATTTCTTTTATTTAAATTTTACTAAAACTATTCAAATCTTGTAAAAACTTTATTGAATAACGAATTTCGAGTTAAAATACTGTTGACTACCTATGTATACGAGTGTCTTATAAACAGTCTTACCAGATCATACGTAAGTATGACGTCACAACATTGTTTTTTCTGTTAGAAAGCATCATTATCTTGATGGAACTTGTTATAAATATAAATGGCGCGCATAAATCCGGCGAGCTCGTCATCGGTTACGTGTATTTGTTTTCATTTATATTGCTTATGGGAAGCAAGGAATACACTTTTGGCTTATTATACTTTTTTCTGACTAACTTAACATTCTTGAAAGTCGTTTCATAATAAAAAGGTCAATCAATGGAGCGTCGATGGCTCATGTGGACTGTTGCCTTTTGAACAGAGGGACGGAGGTTCATATCCCGCCACGTACCAATGTCTTTTCGAAATTTCGAAATCATATGTTTATCCGACGCTCTTAAGGTAAAGGAAAACATCGTGAGAAAACCTGCGCACGCTTGCTAAGAGATTTTAAGGTTGTGCGTGAACTCGGCCAATCAGCAACTGGGCCCGCGTGGACTACTCAGGCTTATACACCCTAGACGGGTAGGCTCGTGCCCCTCGGTGGGGACGTATAAAGCTGATGATGAGTAAGCGTCACCCGTCACAAAACATTTATATAGGTACATGATTTTAGACTTTCCACATTCCAGGATGTGTTCAAGTAGTCGAGTTTGGTGCCGGGCGCTGGTGGGGACGCTGCTTGTAGCCGTCGGAGCCACACTAGAGCTTTACGACCAGCTGCCGAATGAAGAAATGGTGTATCAGGTAGGATAATCTTTCTTCTTTAACAGTCTGTTACGTATATCTGATGGACTTAGGACATATTTTTGCTTCTGACTATCGCCTAAAGTATTATAGCATGCCAGGGCGTGGCATACTTTAATTTATTAGTACAAATGCTCAGCGAAGTGCAATTTGGCACTTAGTTTTATGTTTTTTCTTAATTTCTTACAATTGTACCTGACACATATTTTTATAATTTTTGTTCAATAACACTATTAATTGGAAATATTGTTTAATCTTAGATAAATGAAACACAATGAATTAAAATTAACATTATGAAATTAATTATCATCGTAAAATTTTATTTGTTTTCGGTACATTTAAAATTACTTAAATTAAAATTTTTATTAACTTATTGATTCAACTGGAGCAGTTATTGTAAATGCAGACGACAAGGTAACATAGAGCGTCATTCGCTGTTATATATCATGATTGTATTCACAGAAGTTATTTACCTATAAATATTTATTTTATTTGTTTTTATCATAGCGAGATCTTAATACGGTTCGTATGCATTTAGGTATTGGACTACCAAATAATTGTTTTCTTTCAATGGATAAGCAAACTTAACTTTTTTTAGGAGTCCTTAAGTTTCTAGCAAGTAACATAAAATAAAATATTTTTTTATTAACATATGCACCTACTACAGCTTTATTAAAAGAAAATAGTGGTTCACCGTTTATGACGATGTACATCATATATGTTTTTTATTTTATCAATTCCATATTTTAGAAGTTAGAGGGGAGGGACACTCACTTTTTTCCACTTGTAAAAGTCTTTAAGTGTCTCTCGCTTAAACTATTCAATATGTAAAAAGTAAATTTCAATGAAAGGGGGAGGTTTCATCCTCATCCGACTTTCGTTGTCTTTCACAATCCCAAGCTAACGTTGCCAAGATGTGCTTTAGGTTATTGTTCCTGCTACATAGATGGATGAATTGTCAAGAAAAATGCTGGTTTAGCGAGACATTTTAATAAATTCAGTCTTTTGAATGTTCTTATTTGGAATTTTATCACTGGAAATAAGTTAATATCCATTTTTATTTAAACAGCATCATGTTCACCTAGTTTAAGTGAAAAGCTTGTAATAGGGGTACTTAATCACTGATAAACATCCTTAGTTTATATTTATGTATATTAGTTGTACTCATAAACATACCTGCCTGCTGCAAGACATACCTGCCTGCTGCAGGACATACCTGCCTGCTGCAGGACATACCTGCCTGCTGCAGAACATACTGCCTGGAAAATTAAACCACTGGCACTGAGATGCATGTCCGTTGAGTATTTTCGCTTGAATCCATAAGTTAGTTGCATATTTTCAACCTGGCAATCGAAACTGACTGATTGACGAACCTTTACTTGACGACTGCATCTTAAATATATATTCTCCTACTTCTTTTGTCTCGGCAAAAAACACTCGTTAGAGTTGTGAATGACCGATTGTATGGTAATCAGCTAGCTGACCTTTACTGACTTATATTCCAGGACAGCAACGAAATCGACACAGCACCAATGGAAGGGGACCCTCAAATGACCCGCGTGAGCGACCTCGTGCTGCGCAAGATTTTGACAGCCTTGCAGTCGCGCGATGCTGCTCGGAGACGTTCTTATACGTAATTATAATGTTTTTCATTAGTGTTTTCATCAGCCTATAACGGCTCACTCCAGGGCACAGGCCTACGAGCATAGCGTAGTTATGAGGAGATTGAGCCATATCCCACTATGCAGGCTTAAGGCAGAATTTCATCTGTAACTTTCACCAATTTTATGAATAAGGATATGACAGTTTACCCGGGTCTGTAGACAGTTACTAAAAAACCTATTTATAAATACTTAAGAAAAATGAAACCCTTAAAAGACTGCCTAGGAACTTACAATAATAACTGACATCCCACCAAAACATTTAATGTGAAATGTTGCCAAGACGACCACATACGGTTTGCCTTGTGAAAAATATATCAGATCTCATGTAGAGCCAAGCTTCTGAATCTACACGGCCTAACTCTACCGATCCTTACCTAATAGCTGGTCAGTAAGATCTGCGTCGTCGACTTCTCGCCAAAATTCTCTGGAAGAGACGGTACGAGGGCTGTCTGGTCTTAAATTTGGAAAACAAATGTCTGCCACCAATTAATGCAATAGAGCTAATATACCTGTATTATTTGTTAATCATTTCATGATTTTACATATCTTATACAAAAACATACTTATGATTCCAGATTCAGGAATCAATCAAACGACAATATAGTCCAACGCGATCTACAGGAGCTGGTCAAAGACCCAGTTTACAAGAGGCTGACCGAGTACGGCTCTCCCTTCAATTCACCCCACAAGCCAAACCCAGTGCAGAGGCCGCAACAAAAATGGAAGATCAAGAAAGGAAAAGCTATAGGTCAGTGAAATTGTATTATATATATTGGGGAAGATATAATATATTATTTTATAACATATTATTATTTTATAAAATATATATTCCCAAATCCAAATGGTTTTTGAACAGGATTCGATAATTCAATAATCCTTGATTAATCCTTATAAGATCCTTGTAAAAATCTTTCTTAAATGGTAATTTTAAATAAATAATAATAATAGCCAAGATGACGCTGGTGTAGTTAAGTACGAACAATCAAAATTGTATGATCATCATCTTTAATGACTACCTACTTACAGATTTTTATATCTTTTACATCGAATGAAAATTAAATAAATATCCACTGACATTCACACAGCGCCATCTAGCCCTAAATTAAGCTTTAAGGCTCGTCTTCTAGAACGCGCAGCATCCTTTTCTAACTCTGTTTAAGTAAAGATCAATGCTTGAGTCTCGTTCTAGAATACGGGCCTTTTTGTAAATACCTACGTATGATACAAAGAAAACACCCAGACCACTACAAACAGACATGTTCATGAACACAAATGATTGTACTGTGCGAGGATCGAACTCGGAACCCTTGGTGTAATAGCCGACGTCAACCATTACACCAGATGGGTCGTCTCAGTGAATTACAAAGCTGACGGTTATATAATAATTGCATGTTATTAAATTAATGATACTTTTCAAAAATAAAAAAACCTTTTTGGATTGCTTTGAAATCCATAGTGTAAAAGATAATAAATATTTCAGGAAATATGCTAAAGGAAAAAATATGACAACCTACTAACATTTCCACAGGATCGCAAATGGTGTGCTACTTCAAGCTGTGCGCGTTTAGATCTCCGGCCTAAAAGATTTTCTTCAAATATTTAAATGTTCCGTTCGAAAATCTGCCTCATAATTTGACTGACAAGATTATCACCAGTTTTATCCTACAGTAATGGCCATGAAGACCTGTAAAATAACTAATAATTTCGTAATATTTTGTTGAGATGTTAAACCATTACAAGCTATAAAATTAATTATATGACAACGCACAAAATTGCTACATTAACCATCTATTTATCTCATAAATTATTTTCGGAAATGATTGATTTATCATAGATTTTCATTATGGAAATGTCTATTATGAAATGTGAAAATGAAAATAATACGAGGCATTAAATTAGTGTCAAAGCTATTTCGATATCATGAAAAATTTAACTTCTTTAATATATTATGACAAATCGTCAAGCTTGATATTAGTTTCTAGTAAAATAACGTAATACTTAAGATGCTGGTAAATAATTGATATGTTCGAGATCGAAAAAGAAAATATTAACGAGTTATTCCTCTGTGTTTTTAATTGTAAGAATATTTTTTAAGAATAAAGTACTTTGTCCAATTTGTTTGTGGTTTTACTATAAAAATAATACTTATATGTTATATTTACATTATTATCATAAATAGTTACAATATGTATTATTTAAGAGCAAATAACTCAAGTCATAACCCAACCTTTGATTTCATAACAGAATTCAGTCTTACTTTTAAAACAGTGAAGTAAAGTAAACAAACCTATTTTGGTACATTTTGTTGTTACAAAACCACATAATTGCGAAACCAGCCTTTTGCTGGTATGTAATCTGGGATTGAGAAATATTCACAGAGAATACAACTGCCTATTAATATTCATATTTTTAAAACATATTTAATGGTCTGCTGAAGTAAATTCTGAGCTATAAGAGTAAAACTCTAACAAAAGTATTCATAGAGTCCGTTTAGTTCGCGCAATACAAATGAAATACCTGTATTCCAAATATCAGTAGTAGCGCCATCGATACGACACCTTCGGTGAAAACCTTGTCGCTTGAACTTGTGAACAATTTTTTATAGAGATGGTGCTTCGCACTTCGATATTATTCCTTATTCTGTATTTCAAAATCTCTCCGTTGCTCTGTTACTTGAAGGATTTTTCAAATTTTACTCAACTTGCTAACGAACATGGATTAGTCTGCCAAGAACACGATGTTGTTACTGAAGATGGATATATAATCAAATTATTTCATATACCAGGAGACAGAAGAAAACCCGTGTTCTTGATGCATGGTATCGCTGATTCAGCTGACACGTACATGATTAGAGGACACTCATCCATGGTTGCCACATTAGCAAAGGCAGGGTACGATGTGTGGGTGGGAACAACCGCGGTAACAGATATTCCCGACGTCACACGACGATGAACCCGGACAAAGACAAAAAGTTCTGGGATTTTACCTATCATGAGATTGGTTTATACGATCTACCAGCATCCATAGATTATATCCTTGATAGAACTGGACAAACTCAATTGAATTGCATCGGACATTCTCAAGGAAACACCGTTTTCTATGTACTTGGTTCGATGCGACCGGAATACAACGAAAAGATAAAATTGCTGATTGCAATGGCACCAATATGTTTTTTGCATAATTTAAAAGGACCCGCAAAATATGTGATAGAAGCTTGGCCATTGGCTAAAAATCTACTCTCAAATTTGGGTAGAGAAGAGATATTCAATGATACATCTATCGAAAAACATTTAGTGGAAGCAGTTTGTGGTCAAAGAGAAAACTACGAATTGTGTGGCAAACAATCGTTTCTCCAAATAGCTGGATATGATCCTGAAGAGTTGGAGGCAGATTTCATTCCTATAACTGCAGCGCATTACCCCTCAGGAACGTCAGTCAAGAGTGTAACCCATCTTCTTAATGCAGGACTCAGTAGAAAATTTACCCAATTCGATTATGGATTTGAAGGAAACATGGCAGTATATAATTCAGTTACGCCTCCTAGCTACGATCTTAGCAAAGTGACGATGCGAATTGCGATATTTGTTGCATCCAATGATGGCATGTGTTCATTGTCAGACGTGAAGATTTTGAGGAATTACCTACCCAATGTGGTAGAATATCTTCTCATGCCTTGGAGTAAGTTTAATCATCTGGACTACGTCTGGGGTAGAAATATGAAAAAACATTTGTTTCCTCACGTATTGTCAACGTTACTGAGATTTAATGCTGATTAAATTATCTAAACAGTAACTTGAGGAGGTCTCAACAAAACTAGCTAATATACCTGTTGGTTGTTTACTAGATCATCGATCAATGTTCCACAGCGACACACGCATGGCGTTATACTTCTTTTAACTACTTTATTGAATGTTTAGTGGACCAAAAAAATATCGATTGACAAATATTACTACAACTGTTTTAAACTTGGCAAATATCAATAATTTATGCTTGAACTATGCATAGAAGGCACGTGTAAACACATAGTTGAAAATTATCGACTGTATAAAACAATCATTGCTAAGGTTATTTAATATGTTGATATGTTTGAAGCAATATTATATAGGAAAGATGCACAGAAGTAATGCTCGCTAATAAGCCTATTCACTATTGTAATTTATGTACAAGGTTTAAAGACGTCAGAATGTGTTAAAGATTATATGGGGTTCATCTAGTACTGACGTAAAAACTCGTAAATAATGTTGTTTTTGCATATTTTAAAAGGTTAAAGATGTGGTAAAACTAAAGCTAATTTAGCTTCCCCATTAGGAAACCAACCTTCAAATTAAATTCTTAATTCAAATATACGCGTGTCGCATATTATTGTTAGACAAAATAAAATCTACTTATTATTGCGATTTTTGGCTACTGATGTGGATGTGAATTCAATAAAAAAAGATTCTTTCACTCCAAAAACAATAAATCTTCATATAATAGTGTACGTTATATGAAGCTTTTATTACTTTTACTTTTTTGCTATTTTTTACAAGAAAAGAATTTGCTTTTGGCAATAAAGTATTAAGATGTCGAAATTAGTATGAGAATTCTTCGGTTTTTTCTCGGCGGTTAGTTGTTTCTTGAAATCATCACACGTTCCATCCATACACGTCATTAGCGGCAGTGCTTTGTAAAATAACTTTTTGATGTGGAATAGAAACAGAAGATTTGTCTCGTTTTTAATACTAAAACAATATGGAATTGTGGTCCTGCCTTTCCATAATTATGGTGTATAAAAAGGCCGGTGCCCTTAGGACGTTAAAGACTGGTTGATGAGAGCATGGCATTTCCAAAAAAAAAACTCAGAATATGGACAGGCGTGGGGTAGCAACATCAGCCGATTTACATCTGGTTTCCAGAAGTGGGCCTCGAAAAGGGCTGGATGAACAATTTTCTAACCTGTTCAGAATGCATAAGAACGTGGACGTAGTTAGAACTGATTTTATCTATGATTTTGTCTATATTTGAACAGGATTACCTACATCCGGTAGGTTTTTTTTATAAAATATATATATTCTGAAATGGAACCTGGCCCATGTATTGTATTTAAGCTAATTCTAATAAAATAATGGTAATGAAATTATCCAAATTGATGGAACAAACAAAAAATGCACGGTAGAGACACCATGAGATCAAGAAAATTTCCAGGTAATTTAAACCAGGTAAAATAACTCCTTTCGCATGACTGCGAAAAATGGCCTTAGCTTTATCAAAATCATGACTTATTTAGGTCAAATAATAAAACTATACAACCCGTGTAATGGGAACACAATTTTAATCACAAAATAAATTACCGTGAGCCATGAATATACAAAAAGATAGCTTAGGTTATTGAATTACAATTTTACCTAAGGCAAGCAAAGTTTCCAAACGCATAGTTAAAAATATTTAGGCCTTGCTATATGTATAAAAATAATATACAGGGATGCAACACTTTTTGGGAATCAAAGTATGAAAGATTTTTTTTTACAGTAATTAAGATGAATATCTGGTTTCTATTTACACTCATTAGCCTTCTAACAGTGCAAATTGGAAAGGCAGAAGAATTCATAAATCAGAGTATACCTGAAGAAGGGTGGTTGAATTTCACCGAGCTAGCTCAAAGATACGGTCTGCCTTGTGAAGAACACGACGTATCAACCGAGGATGGCTACATCTTGAAACTGTTTCACATCAAAGGCAACTCTTCTCGTCCTATCTT
Source organism: Leucinodes orbonalis (assembly GCA_019425675.1). Taxonomy (NCBI): domain Eukaryota; kingdom Metazoa; phylum Arthropoda; class Insecta; order Lepidoptera; family Crambidae; genus Leucinodes; species Leucinodes orbonalis. The sequence continues at coordinate 67,037 of PQWD01011359.1, forward strand.
GCTATGGCATGGTGTTCTAGACTCAGCAGACACATATATCATACGTGGCAATATTTCGACGTGCATGTCCCTAGCTAATGCAGGCCATGATATCTGGGTAGGTAATACCAGAGGAAATAAGTACAGCAGACGCCACGTAAACATGAATCCTGACAAAGACAAAAACAAATTTTGGAATTTCAGCTTCCATGAATTCGGATATTACGATTTACCTGCGTCTATTGATTACGTGTTAAATAAAACGCAGCAGCAGAAAATTGTTACTGTAGGACATTCTCAGGGTACAACCATTTTCCATGTTCTCGGTGCAACTAGACCTGAATACAACGAGAAAATTCAATTGTTCATCGCATTAGCTCCTGTTGTCCACATGGAACATTTGAAGCCAATAATTGCAAGAATAATACCAATATGGCCTATATTAAAAGCGTATTTGAAGATGCGTAAGTTCCATGAAATTCTTAGCGACCATTCGGAAATCGTAGATATGATTCGATTTATATGTTCTCAAGGATGTATAGGTAATGCAGTGTGTAACCACGGTGTGTTGATGCCTATATCGGAGTGGATCGTGAGGAATTGGAACCAGAATTTTTCAGAATACTTTTAGGGCATTTTCCAACTGGAACTTCGTTGAAAGACATAGATCATTTCATTCAAGTCCATAACAGAAAGCATTTTGCATTATACGATTATGGTGTCTTGGAAAACTTAAAAAGATACGGCACAATGGACCCTCCGGATTATGATCTGAGTAAAGTCACGATGCCTATAGCACTATTGTGCGCTGAAAATGACAACTTTTCTGTATTGAAAGATATAAGTAAATTAAGGGAGCAGCTAGCGAATGTGGTTTTTTATAAAGTAATGGAACGCAAAGAGTTCAACCACATAGATTACATTTGGGGGAAGCATATGGATGTATACATGAATCCGTTATTGAATAAAATAATCGATTTGTACGGTTATAAAAAAGATCGACAATCTGATGCTATATAACTTTTAATTAATCAATATAAAAATTGTTAGTTATTGTGTTATTATAATTGAAGCCTTCAAACATTGCAATGTCTGAATTAGGAGCATAAGAAAGGAATATAAGCTCAAAGTTCAATTATCTATTAAGAAGTAGACGATACCACTACCGTAATTTTATATTTATATACCGTAGAATGTGTTGCTATGACGAAGCAATGTGCCTACAGATTTAAGAATTTATGAATGATTCTTTCAAGGTCTGTGAATAAATGTATAAATTAATAGTTCTACGCCAAAAAGTGGTTTCGGCCAGTTTCGGCTCTGCGCTCTACTATGTCAATAAATAGTATACCTACACTAAATGTATAATATTTAATGGGAACTATGAAGAAATTAGTGGTTGATGGCGTAGCTGCTAGTTCATTCGGTTCACCATCCCACTAGTCACGCAAATATCCCAATGGTCTGATTTGTGACCGAAAACGATTATCTCGAGTCCCTCCATAACGAGGAAGGCACGTTAAGTCGTTGGTCCCAGCTATTTGTCTTTGGAACATAAATCTTTTATTGTGATCGATTCAACCACTATCGTACACATAATGTACAACGGCCAAGGTACACAACATAAACTATGTATAATAATAAATAAATCGCAGTAAGGTACCTCAGAATTGGCACCACTTTGTCAAGATTTCATTACTATTTAGATATAAACAAGCAATGCCATCGAGACTTGGCTAGTTTTTTACAGAATGCTTTTGGTGGGATTTCACTTCTTTTTGTAGATATATATATTTATTGATTTTGTTATCCTTTGTGTATTCTTTTTTGTGGTGGGACGCTACAGGCTAAATTGAATTAGAAGATAGGTATGTCCCACTAAGCTGGATTTTAGGAATGAAATTCGATTTTTTTATGTACTAATAGTAGAAGGGGGCTTACAATATCTCCTCATCTAGCTAAGATCAGCTGAGGCTTCTTCATCAGACACTGCAGACCTTTAATTTTTGACATCAAGTTAAATATTTTTTGAAAAGGCGGTTTGTCGATCTCTAATATATTGTTTGGTTGGGCTCTTTGTTTTTTCTAACCAGGGTCACCAGACACTTCACATCTTCGATTATCCTAGTTTTTATAGTTTTCCATCAATGGGGCCATTAAACCCTAACTCTGTACCAAATTTCATGTCTTTAAGTTTATGGGAAGAACTAGTTCTATTTTGATGATCATGAGTAAGTGAGTGTCATAAATGCAATAACTTTCTTTCGTTTTATTATTAAACTAAATAATCTATAGACTTCAAATTTTGGATTTTAAATAAGTGATTATAGCTTACTGGATGACAAAAATTTCAGCGTTCTGGTTTTTATTCAAAGGTTCTCAAATAGAGGCCAGAAAATGTGACGAAATGGTAAAGGATGGTACGGAAGTGTTTGCTTCGCGCTCCCCAAATATATAGCCAATAACGAGGTTTATAGATGAGAGCCATAATATATAGGCATTCCATAAAACAAATAGAAATAGTTTTCAATATTTTACGTTCTTGTAAAATAAATAACAAAAATGAAGAACGTTTGTGTCCGTTAAAATTACAAAATGTAATAAATACAAATAAAAAAGATCCTTAAAAACGCAAACACGTGAAAATATACAGCCAAAACCAAAATTTGGAGTAAATGAAATGAATTTTACAAATAAATGTACTTGATTAAAATTCCCAACTATACATAGTAAAAAAATAGTTTTGAGGCCGAAAAATTTATTGCGCCCAGCCATAACCACAAATCTACTAAATAACTAATAACTTACATAAGTTTAACGTTTTTTGACAGATACAATCATGTATCGTGAATACCAATAAAACGATACATAGGACTTTATACGTGTGACTATTGAGATTTAGCAGAATATATATCAGAGATATCAAAATGTGCGCATTACTAGTTTTGCCATTCGGAGAAGAAATATATAGATAACAGTCATAAACATGTTAAGTTTTATATTTTTCACTATTTTATTAACAATAACAACAAGTGCAAACAATATAACGGATCCTCTAAGAACACCTTTCGTAAATAGGTTATCAGAAGATGGGAGACTGTTATTTAACGGACTGGCAGCGAAGTATGGATATCCAGCAGAAGGCCATGACGTCGTCACCGAAGATGGATACATCCTGAAGCTGTTCCACATACCGGGGAATAAAAGTCGTGCTGTGCTCCTTGTGCACGGCAACACACCAACCTCCGACTGCTGGATTATAAGAGGAAAATCGTCTTTAGCCATAACATTGGCCCGAAAAAACTACGATGTTTGGGCAATAAACTTAAGAGGGAATACTTATTCGCGACGCCACCTATATCTTGATCCCGATAAAAACGCAAATCAGTTTTATAATTTCACTTTCTACGAGCAAGGAATTTATGATATACCATCAACTATTGACTACATTCTGAAAAGAACAGGAGAGAAACAGATTCTAACCATCGGCCACTCAGTCGGCACTACAGTGTTCTACGTCTTGGGATCTGAGAAACCGGAGTATAATAAAAAAATCAAACTAGCCATATCATTGGCGCCAATATGTTATTTGGACAACCTACGTGGGGATATTACAATTAGCTCCTACCGTAGGCCCATTGTTTATGGATATTATGGAATCTTTAAGAATACCGGAAATTTTCTCACACAAACAATCAGCAGAGACCCTGCAAGCGATCTGCTTATCTCAAATGGGTTACGATTTGTGCATAAAATTGGGATTTTTTGGTGTACTCGGTTATGACGAGGCAGGGTATGAGCCAGGATTTAGCAGAACATTTTTGGGACACTTTCCCGGTGGTTCGTCGACGAAAACATTCAGGCATCTGATACAAATAATAAGTAAAAGTGCATTTGCAAAATATGATTATGGGCCACAAGGTAACTTAGTGGTTTACAATAATACCAAAGCACCATTGTTTGACTTAGGCAAAGTTACAATGAAATCGGCCATCTTTGTAGGTAGAGAGGACTTTTTGGGAACAGTTCGAGATTCACAAAGGCTGAAAGCTTCACTTCCGAATCTTGTGCATTACCAACTGATGCCGTATAAGACATTCAACCATGCAGACTTTGTGTGGGGGTCGTCAAATGCCCGTGCATCTTTACCCATACCTGTTACCTTTGATTGAGAAATACATCTGAAGACGCAAATAATATGTGATATTAATCTAGGATTCTTAAATATAAGTTTACTTTGTATGAATGTGTTTTATTATAGTCGGTAAGTAATTACGCGACAAGCAGTTACTAGGTGATAGAATCAGTACTGAGTCGTCTAAGTATGTTCCACCTCAGTGCCAGATAAAGAGTGTGAAATAGAATTTTTTTGAACTTCTATGTTTTGAAATGAGGTCACTGTAGCTAGAAAATTTAGCGGATATAAAAGACTCTAGAGACAGCTGCAGTGCGGCATTGATGGTAAACAACGTTATCTCAATGTTTTGTGGTATATTAGATCAAGAGCAGCCCATGTCTTGCCTTCCCTCAAGTGCTTCATCTAAAATTGTTGTGTATATAGATTTTAAATTCTTCACTTTTAGATTTATAAAAGATTTTTCATTACGGATACGATCTTTAATGTGGCAGCTAGCGCCATGATGATGATGATCAATGTCTCTTAAATTATTATTTTTAAAGTTTCATAAAATTTATAGTTTCACATATTTTTACAATACTCATGTTTAAAATAAATTAAAATGATCAAATATTAATATTATGACTAAGATATAATTAATATTCCGAATATGGTGGTTTTCAATACATTGTTTTCCTTTAACACAATTACCATAAAAGATTTTATGGTGATTTTATTAAGTAACGATTCACATACTGCTCCATACATCTTGTCTCATACGCTGGGTGAAGATTTATGGACAAATGTAAATTAATGTCAAACTTATCGACTCGTCATTTTGCTTCTCGCTAAGCACACGCTTTAGTTGGATATGAATTTGAATAATTGTTAAAAACGATTATGTTGAAAAATAGCTATACAAAACCCAAATAATGAATAAAATATATAAATGTTCAGCATCAGTTGCTGATATTACTTACCAAGTAATTTTAATGGGGCTTAATGGCGATTAAAATCTGACTGATTGAATTGGTAGGATGAAAAATTATAGGAAAAACTTGAGAGTTGAAAATGTAGGCGAATTATTTAGAACCTTATGTGACAATGACACTTATCGCAAAAACAATTAATAATTCTCCTATTCAACCTATCGCAGTCCACTGCTGGACATAGGCCATTTTGTACCAGATATCCCGGTCCTCCGCTTTCCTCATCCAGCCTCCACCAGGGACCTTTCGCAAGTCGTCGGTCCATCGGGCCGGAGGGCGTCCTTCGCTTGCCGAGACGCGGTCTCCACTCCAGAACTCGTCTGCTACAACGGCAATCGGTTCTGCGACATTCGTGACCAGCCCACTGCCACTTCAACTTGCTGATCCGGCAGGCTATGTCGGTAACTTTAGTTCTCTTACGGATTAAATCATTTCTGATTTTCCCTAAGAGAGACCCCGAGCATAGCTCGCGCCATTGCGCGTTGAGTGACTTTGAACTTGTGAACCCATCCCGCAGTCAGTGTCCATGTCTCAGCTGCGTATGTAAGTACGGGTCGGACGCATAGCTCAAAGACTTTTGTCTTTAAGTATTGCGGAATCGTCGACGTGAAGACCTGACGTAACTTGTAACTTTTGTAAATAATTCTCATTTTTGGCAAATGTTGCTGTTGATGACAGCAGATCGCCTACATTTTCCTAGTTGGACGCACAGGGTATGCACTGCTTATTTGCAGAAATGAAGTGCTCGCAACTAGCGACGCGTTCGGTAATTGTAGGTATGAAGCAGGGAAACAGAAATGGGATATTCTTAATGGGGGCACGAGCCTACCCGAACGCTAGTGTATAGTTAGTCGTCCACGCGGGCCCAGCGCGGATAGGCCGACTTCACGCACATCCTTTGAATTTCTTCGCAGGCGCAGATTTCCTCACGATGTTTTCCTTCACCGTAGGAGCGTCAGATAAACGTGCATATAATTTCGAAAATTCGAAAACACATTGGTATGTGACGGTATTTGAACTTGCGCCCTCGCGGTAGGAAGGCAACAGTCCACACCATTGAGCCACCGACACTAATTAATAAATAAATATTATATGTACTAATAATTCCTTTGCCATCATCAGGTAAAAGTATTACAGAAAATTCCTAAATACACACGTCTCGAATACATGTGGCCGTCATATATTTGTCCCGTCATATTATTCCATCTCCCAATTTCATATGCAAATTGCATGTTGAATCAGTTAATTAAATAAAGTAAGTACATAACAAGAATAAATACAGTAATCACTTTTATACGCATGTTGTTAAAATGAATTGTCTACCCATAATTTAGAGGTTTTTTTGTCATGAAGTGAACGGTTCGCTCGACATGGCATGACATACGCTTGCCCATGATAAATGCAGTGTTGATTGAAACCAAAAACTGTGGGCAGAAGTTAGTTTTCACCAAAACTATCGGAGCCCGTCGCCCAAAAAGATTTAAGAACTCTAGTAATATTACAAGACTTGACTGAAATATACGTCTGCATAATAATTTTATGTATTTAGAAGATTCTTAATTTTGCTTAATATAATTGAATTACTACATTTTTATATAACTATATATATAAAAATCACAGATTTCCCAATACAGGAGATGGGGCAAGCCGCGTTTAAAGTGCGACAAATGTAAGCTCAACGAGCATACACTGGCTGCCAGTTTACGCTCTGTGAGACGAGTCAAGACGCACGAATATTAGAAAAATTACCGTTTTTTTCCAAAATGCCATTCTGTGCAATTGTAACATGCCATCATCGCAATGAATCAGTAAATTTACCAAGAAATAGAATAACTTTTCACAGGTAAGAACGGAAAAGAAATTGCGACACTGGGACTGCCTATAAACTTGGCGGCTTGTCCAGTCTAATTGTATATTCGGATGTCTGTGATAAAAATGTAGAAATTCAAGTCAGTACAGAGGAGTCATTCAAGATTCGAGTTGATATTCGAATTTCGTGGAAAGACCGCATAGTAAAATCACTTTGTGCGGTTTCTTTCTGTTCGAAACAAGAACACTTTTGTGTTTCATGATGCGGGCACAGTAGCTAGTGAAATTACCGGGTATAAAAGACCTAACATCTGTTGTCTCGGGCGACGGGCGCAGTGCGGTTGATAGAGAATAATAACTGTTTATCAGTTGTTTGTCTCCTTTAATGCCGCTCTGTCCTGGTCAGGCGCATCACTTACCATCAGGTGAGCGTCTGTCAGTCCATGAACACAATTCGTAACGTAAAAAGAGTTATAATAGCTGTTGCATAGAAATTCGACTAAAGCATAAATAATAATTAACACTAATTTGTATTTATGGTTCCTAGAGCTGTTGATTACTTATGGTATGTCACATTTTATAATATACGCGAAGGTTTTATTTCTTTCATCTGAATTGTTAACGTCACAAGTTATGCTGAAAAATTAAATTTGAATTTCAAATTTACTTACAGCAAATTTATAACAAACAGCTTCTTATTTTACTATGCACATAAAATTAATGAATAAACACGTAAATTATAACGTGTTCATTTTTATTTACTTTAAATTTTCTTGAACTTTGATGTAAATGGTAAATTTTCTAAAAAAATATATATATAAAAGATAATTGTAGATAAAGTTCGGAAAGTATTAAGATCTTTTCGTTTTACTTTTTTTCATAAAAATGGAAATACATTTTTATAAATTACATTAATGCATGTAATGAAATATCTTACTGAAAATATAATAATATATTAAATTATCTGTGCTGAAAAGCAAAATTTACTGCAACTCGCGTATTTAGAAAGGCAAAGTTAAGCCTGCTATTCTAGTCGTGTTTTTAGATGAAACTTAGTCTAACTTGAGCTAAGCGACAAACAACTAATATTCTTAGTATAGTGTAGTGGGTTGACGACCCATTTGGTGTTGCGGTTGAGACGTCGACTGTAACACTAAGGGTTCCGGGTTCGATCCCAGGGCAATACAGACATTTGTGTGCATAAACAGGTCTGTTTGTAATGGTCTGGGTGTTTTCTATTTATAATATGTATGTTTTTACAATAAAAATGTATATAAGTATGTTTATTCGTTGTTTAGTACCCATAATATTTCTTCACGTTTGAGATGGGGCTAGATGGCGCTGTGTGAATGTCAGTGGATAATTATAATTATTTATTTATTAATAGCATAGATTTAAAATGTGCAGCGAAATGAAATTATTGACAAGCCTTCACTGTTATATCGCCGTTTTAGATTCAGCAGATTTACCAAGCAAAATACATGTTTTTGTGCAAAGGCACTACTTACTTATTTCATTATGTAATTTTAGAGTGAGAGGTAGACAAATTGCACCTTTAACTGCACACATATCCATGTATACTAATATTATAAAGCTGATGAGTTTATTTGTTTGTTTGAACGCTTCAATCTTTGGAACAAGTGGTCCGATTTGAAAAAATCTTTCAGTGTTAGATAGCTTATTAATCGAGGAAGGCTATAGGCTATACATCTAACGCTATGAGCAATAAAGCGGAGTAGCGATAAAGAAAGTTTAAAATCGTTTTTTTTTTCATATTTAGAGCTTCCGCTGCATACGCTGCGTTAACGGTTAAAGTTTCGCAAAAATCATGCTATCATACATATATTTAAGTATTGTTCCCCTCTAAAAGGTCTAAAAAAGTCAGCATATGCCTATCTTTTAAGGTTAGCTGTCTATAACCTACATTTAGCTCAAAATATTTTTTCTAAAATAATGCATTATTTACGAAGGTGTTTTTATAAATCCAAATAAATACGATATTTATCACAAGTATTTCGCTTTAAACAAAGTTGCACTTTACTTCATTCAGTTTAAATGAATATCTTAGGAGATATCGCAGTTTTAACTCATATAAACGAAGTAGCGACGAAGTCGCGCGCAATAACTAGTATGACATAAAAAGCTAAATACACAATTCTTATATAATTATATTAAAATAAATTAAAATTATACGTGGAAATTATAGGTTATTTGCATATTTGTTTCTTAGGCTTACGACTGCAGAGTTTGTCTTTCCTAGCAAATATGACTTATATAACATGGAAACACTTATCGTCCGTTTGAGAAAGTTAATTAAAATGCAAATAAAAGTGATAAGGATTCGGTGACTGCATCATACAAGATCTATCACTACATTGCGACGTGATATCCTATTTTACCCGACCGCCGAAGATACGTTATTCAAGCGCACTCGTCTATGTAGATTTCCATATTCCCTGCTGCAGCCTGTACGGATTGACGGATTTGAACGTATGAAGTATCAATAGATTAGTTTTCATAGCACGGGTGTCACTGGTACATTCAAAAAGTTTAAATATTTAAAATTTCGGCGGATTTTAAACGCCATTTTGTATCGTTGAATCGGGTTAAAAAATAGTATGATTGTGTGAAAACCGTTTTACGATACAACGCGAACGCTTCGTTTCCGAAATATTGAGCTTAAAATTGATATTTTTCATAAAATAGAAATCTCTTTACTTAGAGCTGTTTGAACTTATACCTATTAGTTGACTGAAATAAACATACAATAAAAAAATAAACGCAGACTCGACTGCTTTCCACTGAAAATGGAAAATCAAGCTCTACCATATAGCGCAAACATAATTACTTTTCATGGTATTGCAGGCGGGAGACAAATCTTTGATACCTTATTAAGGCTTAACTATATTAATATACCTAAAGAGTAAGCTAGTATACGGAGTGAAATTATTGAAATATTAATTTTAGCAGTCGGATATTTGCACAGACATCCGAATATACAATTAGACTGGACAAGCCGCCAAGTTTATAGGCAGTCCCAGTGTCGCAATTTCTTTTCCGTTCTTACCTGTGAAAAGTTATTCTATTTCTTGGTAAATTTACTGATTCATTGCGATGATGGCATGTTACAATTGCACAGGATGACATTTTGGAAAAAAACGGTAATTTCTTCTAATATTCGTGCGTCTTGACTCGTCTCACAGAGCGTAAACTGGCAGCCAGTGTATGCTCGTTGAGCTTACATTTGTCGCACTTTAAACGCGGCTTGCCCCATCTCCTGTATTGGGAAATCTGTGGGTATTTGTCTCACTAGAAATGAAATGTTCTTTCCCTCGTTGTTAGCATTGATTAAAGGAAGATTTGACTCTCATACTCGTAGAATATTCGCTTTTTAGAAATTAGATTCTTTATGTCACCTCATCATATGTTGTTTGGTTGTTTTGCAAGATTTATCAAACTTTAAAAATAACTCATATGGTTATTTTTTAAATTATAAGGTTAGGGGTATACTATCACATGTGCATCTATATAAATAAATTCACTCATACTGGCTTGTAATAACATTTTAGGCATATAAAAGCTGTTCAAACATTGTATCATATTTAGTGGCTTACGAACCCGAAATCATTTTGGTAGTGCATGAAACAATTAACACAATCGGATTCCGTTTTTTTCTGAAATTGTTACAAAATGAACATCCTAAATGGTATTGTTTTAGTTCCTATAATCTTATTAGCTATCAGCAATTTTGGTGTATTAGCACAGCTATTGGGACTATCGCAATATAGGTTATCTGAAGATGGTAGATTAACGTTTCCGGAACTCGCAGCTAAATATGGACATCCCGCTGAAGAACACGACGTGATTACCGAAGACGGGTACATACTAACATTGTATCACATACCTGGGAACAAGAGCCGTGCCGTACTTATGATCCACGGCAACACACCCACTTCAGACTGCTGGATCATAAGAGGAAATGCATCTCTAGCAATCACTATGGCTGAGAAAGACTATGATATATGGGCGATCAATCTCAGAGGTACCAGATATTCGAGACGTCACGTCTCTTTAAACCCAGACACTCAACCGAACCAGTTCTTTAATTTTACGTTTTACGAGCAAGCGATATACGATGTCCCTGCAACTATAGATTATGTTTTGGATCAAACAGGACAAGAACAGCTCCTGGCCATCACCCATTCGGTAGGCACTACGCAATTATTAGTCTTGGGCGCAGAAAAGCCTGAATATAACGATAAGATAAAACTTGCTGTGTTTCTGGCACCAATATGTTCTTTTAAATATCTAAAAGGTTTGAGCACTCTAAGTGCGGTATTCGCTTCATTTCTCAACGCAGCTTTTTCACTAGTGAACGCACAGGAAGTTGCTAGTCGGAAACAAGTTGGACCTCTACTGGAGTTATCATGTTTACAGCCACTAGGCTATGAAGTTTGCGTAAAAGGAATGGTTTTCGGGAGTCTTGGATACGACCCTGACGGCTTTGAGCCAGAGTTTACAAATACTTTCTTTGGGCACTGGCCCGGCGGATCTACGAGGAAGACCTTTGTGCACTTGGGCCAGCTCAAAAACCGTGACAAATTTGCAAAATTTGACTACGGTGTTGCTAAAAACCGAATCGAATATGGGAGCGATGAACCACCGTTATTCGATTTGAGTAAGGTGACAATGAAGAGTGCAATATTCGTGGGTCGCGCTGACTTTTTGTCAACGCTTGAAGATGTGGAGCGACTAAAAAGTTGGCTCCCTAACGTGGTACATTACCAGGTCATGCCCTACGAACAGTTTAATCATGTAGACTTTGTGTGGGGACGTAACATGCCGAATAATCTGTATCCATATCTTTTTGATGTATTGGGAAAGTACATATGAATAATTTAGATAGTTTCCTCTGGCAAAATAAGTGTACCTGTACTAATTTTAAGAATTATGTGCACCAACATACAAATAATTAATTAGATACGACTCTAAGTTTCAACTTACTTAAGGAAAATAGTTTTATGTTTATTTCGTATATTTGGATATTTCAAATGTATCTTTTAAGTGCAAAATATTTAAGAATTTAATATAAAATCCGTTTCAAACTGAACATACATAATTATTTTTTGTTATATTCTTTTATTTAATAGCATAATGTAATGTGTTTAAATAATCGTTAAAATTAGTTTATTATACTACATTATCGACGCTACTTCATATACATGCGACTACAATACCGTCGTAAATTTGTGAACTAAACAGTGTTTCTAGAATTTGTCAATTTTACTATGTTCCTGTGCTATAATAAATTACTTCTAAATCACCCAATGTAAGAACATTTTTATGACGATGATTAGAATTATTGTCTATGAAACTAATCCGAAACGTAGGATTATAATAATGGCAATAACTAACAACTTTTGAATCTTCCGAAATTAAACTCTAGATTTTCAATCAGTCAACATTGTTGACCTTTTTTAGTAAGTTTTTTTTATCCTAGCCTTAAACATATGCAATGGCAACTCTATAATATTTTAAGAGTACCATTAATTACAAAATCTTTATACATTCTATCAATGATTTACCTACTTTATGTAGTCTCAAGTTTACAAAATTGTCGTATGTTAAATGAAAACAAATGTGATACAGACGTAATTAATTACCTTGACGATCGCAGACGACTGTAAACATATATATTAGTGTCAGTTACAGTACGCGAATTAAATGTTTTTATATCAACTTACCTGTATATACATTTCCGTATTTTTATTTTTACCTTAATTAAAATTTGAGTCAAAATAAACCCCGAAATTAGTATAATAGTTTTCTTTGACGATAATTTCATCTTTCGTCGTGTACATTTAGGTAATAACGCACACAGTTTTAGCATCGCTTTGAATAGTTAGCTTCAAATACGTTTCAATGAAGTATGTTATTTCACTTTGTATAGCTCCAATGGCTGGTGTACTTTAGGGGTTCAGTAGTGGACGAGGATTAGGGTGCCCTCCGGCCCGATGGACAGACGAATTGCGAAAGGTCGCTGGTGGAAGCTGGATGAGAAAAGCGGAGGACCAGGATATCTGGCGCAAAATGGGGTAGACCTATGTCCAGCAGTGGACCACGATAGTTTAAAGAGAGAGAGAGTGGACGAAGTTGGCTGTCTGATTTATAGCTCAAATACCTTCTCACTTACTTTGTCCATGACTGTCTTATGTAGAGAGTTTGACCATACTACTACTATCATGTACTAGGTGGTACACTCGGTACAGAGCCGTCTAGGAAGGTACCACCGCAATGCCAGATATCGTCCCGTGAAATAGAAGTGTTTTGCACTTATGTGTTTCGAGATGAGCCAACATCGAAGCCTATACCTATTTACTGATATATAAAATTTGTTGAAGTTAGGGTCGGTATAATGAGGCCGTGTAGATTCAAAAAGAAGCTTGGCTCTTCATGAGATCTGATATCTTTTTCACAGGGCAAACCTTAAATGTGGTCGACTTGCCTACACTTTAAAAAAAGCTGTTTTTGGTGGGATCGAATTTTCGAAATTATATGCACGTTAGTCCGACGTTCTTACAGTGAAGGAAACCTGCGCACGCCTGCGGAGTGGTTCAAAGGATGTGCGTGAAGTCGGCCAATCTGCACTGGGTTCGCGTGGACGACTAATACATCCTATACGGGTAGGCTCGTTCCCCTAGGTTGGGACGAATAATGAGCACAAGGTGTGACTTTTACCACACGGAAGTATGTGTGGGGGGGGGCTGCGATACTTTTTGTTTTATAAATGAATGAGACAGAACTGAGTGAGAGAGAATAAGATACAGCTTTAAAAAACATTTACCTAGTACCATTTATTTAGTAAGGTTAGGGTTAGCAAGGCTGTTTTTGTTATTTTTAAGTATCAGAAGGTTTTGCTAAATTAAATTAACATAAATGTTGTGATGTCGTGAACATACATATTTATTAATTTAAATAATCACCCAATGTAATAACGAGTTCTATGGATGGCTTGAATGGCTTTGATTAAGTTAAAAATATATTTGTATATTCTGCATGCCTCAGAAATGCGGATCAAATGTAATATTATGGTCTGATTGAGAGGTAGGCACATTTCTCGAGTCGATAAGGATTCACAAGTGAAATATGGTAGCGCGACCAATATTGGGCCCACTTTAATCGCCCTTTAATTTTCCATCCAGAGGTCAAGGAAACCGCACGAAGATGGACAGTTCGGGCAGGACAGTAGGTGCTCCATTGTCTGAGGGGCACTACAGTCGCATAGCCTGCTTTTGTAATATTCCCATGTTACCCGATTTTCACGGCACCGGCCAACACCTGCTCGCAGTCTATTCATAGTTTGCTAGACCGCCCAGGGAAGATCACCGACCGGAGGCAGCTCTTCAGCCATCGACGAGGTCAGGAATAATTCATTCCAACACATCAGCATAAGGTTGGTTCATATCATTCATTCATCATCAGCTCATTATACGTCACCACCGAGCGTATTAGGTGTTAGTCATCCATGCGGGCCCTGTACGGATTGGCATGCATGAGGTCCCCTCACGATGTTTTCCTTCACCGTAGGACGGTCGAAATAATTTCGAAAATACATTGGTACGTGGCGGGATTAGAACTTGCACCCGGAAGGCAGCACACCAATGAGCCACCGATACTATTTTTGGGTACATATTGCTAGACAATACTCCGCATCAGTTATGAAGACCATGGAGTCTTATATGGGACCATGTTAGTCCATTGGACTATTCTATTGATGCTCGTCAAGACACAGTTTAGACAACAGTTTCTTATATTTAACTCTGCTATTGTAATTTCAACTTGCTTATAAGCAAGTTGATATATAAGTAAATATCCATTAACATTTACACAGTGCCAAACTAGGCGTTGAAGTGGCAGTGTGCTAGTCACGTATGTCGCAGAACCTCGGGCCGTTAGAGCAGATGAGTTCTGGAGTAGAGACCGCGTCTCGGCAAGCGTAGCGTCCTCCGGCCCGATGGACCGTTGACTTGCGGAAGGTCGCTGGTGGAAGCTGAATGAGAAAAGCGGAAGACCGGGATATGGCGCAGAATGAGGGAGACCAGCAGTGGACTGGAATAGGTTGAAGAGAGAAACTAGGCATTAATGTGTAATATGAGCCTACTAATCAACGTACCATCATCAGCGCATTTAACGTTCCCACCGAGGAGCACGAGCCTACCCGCTGCTACAAAAGGTGTATCGGGCTTTGTCGTCCACGTAGAAAGAAACAACGGATAAACATACTTATATTATTATTTTTTATAAATATAAACATCGAAACATGAAAAAAGGGAGAGGAAACCTTCATGCACGCCTGCGAAGAGATTCGAAGGTTGTGTGTGAAGTCGTCCAATCCGCACTGGGCCCGCGTGGATGACTAAGGCCTAATCACCCTATACGGGTAGGCTCGTGCCCCTCGGTGGGGACGTTTAATGAGCTGATGATGATGATGATGACATGGACCTTTACAAGCACAGCAACATGGAATTGAGAGGGCAGATATTTCTCATGAGTCATGCCCGATGCATGATATTCGTACTTATGTTTTTTAAATATTTTTTTTCGTGAGTTAATAAATATTTATTAGATTTGCTGATTTCCAAAAAAACGATGCAAGATTTTTGTTAGTGACAGAGCAACCAAATGTCACTCACCACCCTTTTGGCTATCACCACTTCAAAATCACGATTTGTCCTTCCGTTTCGCCGTGAAAGACGGACAAACAAATACACTTTCACATTTGTAATTCAAGTATGGATTCTAAGATTAATTGTCACAGCGTCTGCTACCGCACCCGTGTGGGTGTAAGCTAACGCGGAAATGGATGGCATATAACTAGTTAGGGTCATTGAGCCTATCCAGCTCCGGGGCCGACCCCAGTGACCGTCAACAAACCGGATAGCAATTTGTGGCTATGTGCAAATTTTATGATAATGTTAAACCTTGTTGACTGTGCGTGCCACCGATGTTTGTATCCATGTTTAAGTTTTCTTCATTAAATCGCAGCAGATTTATGACCTTAACCTTGCAATTAATTGGCAAAAATGGTTTCTCGTATACAACCAAAGTAGGTAGGCTCAATTTTATTATACAATATCAGTTGATTTAGGTTCATTATAAGCATCAAAATTAATGTTCTTGTTACTGTTTGTGTTATATATCCAAAGGCCGGGAGGGGGTCACATAGTAGTAGTCAAGTTAAGGACTTATAAGGTATTTTGTTAATGTACGATAGTATAGCACTTAAAATAGCTCAGGGGGGCATGATCCCCATGACCCCTCCTGATCCGCCGTTGTATATATCATTATTTTTTGAATTATTTTTTGACATTTTACAGTTTTAATCCATTTTATGAATAATTATATTTTTAATTTTCAAGTATAAATTGTGTGATATAATCTACGAAAGGTGTTTTCCTTTTGATCACATCGGTTTTCCCCCTTTTTTGCACGGAAGCCATGCTCTTTTTAGTTGATTTTCTCGGATCTGTTAACAGATGCGAGCCAATTGTTTGCTACTAGCTTTCCTTACTAACTGGCCGAATCATTTTTTTTCTTGTAAGCAAGACAGCGTCCGTATTTTTATACGTCCTTGAGATATATTTATTTTATTAATAAATGTCTTAGTTATTATTACACAACTCTGGTCATGATGTGAAAGAAAATTTTTCATTGTTAGTTTTTGCAGATTTCAGCACACCGCACACGCGTAACTTCGTAATTTCTGACATTCAAGAGAAACGTTTTAGATATCGATTTTTTTGGAATTTTAAGACTTGTCTCTTTCCTTATCTTATGCTTTTATGTTTTTGTTTGGATGTATATTGAATACGTAACATGTAAATCTACTCGAATAATTTAAAACAAGTACCATTTCCACATAGTCATCGCAGGAAAGATATTTTTTTATGTTACAAAGTGTTTAAGACTGCTAGGACATCACCTGATGGTAAGTGATACGCCTGACCATGACAGAGCGGCATTGCTTGAGACCAACAACTGATAAGCAGTTATTATTCATGCCGCACTGTGCCATTGCTGCCGACACCGAGATACAGATGTTAGGTTTCATATACCGGTTATTTACTAGTTACAGATATTCTGCCTTTTTGCTTTTAAATTTTGCTTCATAAATTACAAGAGACAAGTTCTTAATGATGAAAAGGGGAAATCGAGATTTAAATGTAAGATGAAAAGAATATGTGAGTATATATACCGTGCTATTGTATTTTGCAAACCAAATACGGAATGGAAACGGAAGCAAACCTCTTATTTGGTTTGTTGTCCGAAAGAAATGTGTAATACCAAATTTATAGATTCACAGAAAAAACATTTCGTATATTATTGGACTTTTAACGTCACCATATAGAATTGATATCAGTTGTTTTATTTAACAATTCATCCACAAGATAGTACTAAGAAGAATGCAATTTTGTTATCAGCACATAAGTCATATAAAAGTGTCTCAGGCCTCATTCTTATGTGTCAGTAGCTGTTAACTAGACGGGTTTTGCTGTCAATCTAGAAATCAAATTCCTTGACTTGTCACCATAATGAGTCATTTAATTTCTGCTTTTCCGTTATTGCCAAATAGAATGGATTGGTGTTATTTAATATTACATATGTTATGTAATATAGTGTGATGCACAGCTACTTCCACAGTCAGAAACTGGTTTACCATACAAGGAACCTTTGTCGTTCCTCGAAGTAAAGCAAAACGGTTATCCCGGTGAAGAGGTTGAAGTGATACTGAGGATGGATATATTCTGTCGCTGTACCACATACCAGGGAACCAAAGCCGGCCCGTGCTCATGGTGCACGGGAACACTCCCACCGCCAACTGCTGGATCGTCCGGGGCAACATCTCCCTCGCCATCACCATGGCTAGCCAGGGATACGACGTGTGGGCGATCAACTTAAGGGGCACCACGTTTTCGAGGCGTCACGTTTCCCTCAACCCAGACACTCAAGCAGCCCAGTTCTTCGACTTCACCTTCTACGAGCAGGGTGTGTACGACCTGGCGGCTACCATCGACCTGATCCTCAACAAGACGGGGAGAGTCAGCTCCTCCATCGGACACTCCGTGGGCACCACTGTGATATATGTACTCGGAGCTGAGAGACCGGAATACAATGAAAAGATCAAACTCGCAGTGTCACTAGCACCGATATGTTTCCTTCAAAATGTACGAGGCTTGTCAACAATATCTTTGTTTTTTTCACCTTTGTTGACAGCAGCTTCAGACGTACTTCACTTGCAAGAGGTGTCCAGTTACCCACAGATTTTACCAATTTTAAATTTATTCTGTCGGCAGCTCTTGGCTATCCGCTATGTGTAAATTAGCAGTCTTCGGGATCATGGGTTTCGACACAGATGGCTTTGAACCGGAGTTCACGGAACCTTTTTTCCGGCAGTGGCCCGGTGGTAGTTCGTTGAAAACGTTCAAGCACTTGATTCAGATGAGTAAGGAGACAAGTTCGCGAAGTTCGATTATGGATTTATAAGGAATTTGGCGGTGTATGGCCGACTGCAGCCCCCGGAGCTCGACTTGGGGAAGGTGACGATGAAGAGCGCGCTGTTCGTGGGTAAAGCGGACTTCTTGTCTGGCATAAGGACACGGAGCGGCTGAACCGGTCGCTAGCTAACGTGGTGCACTACCAGGTGATGCGTACGAGAATTTCAACCACGCTGACTTCGTGTGGGGACGTAACATGGACACCAATCTGTACCCGTACTTGTTCAATGTTTTAGAAAACTATGTTTGATAGTTCCAAATGACCTCAAAACACTCAACACCAGTATTTTTAAATTAATATTTATATTAAATTGTTATATTTTATGTGGTCGTTTCTCTTTCAAATTTCCTCAACATGCTTCTCATAAGTGGTATCCACAAAATTTAATGTAAAAATATTGGCATATTGATTTGTTTTATTATTCTTTACCCAGCAGTGGGTCATATTATAGGCTAGATTAAATTAGAAGCTTTGTCCACTTTGCTGGATTTTTGCAAAGACTTTGATTTCAACCAATAGTAGAAAGGGCATTACAATATTGAATTACAGCTGAGACCAGCTGAGGGTTCTTCATCCGATTCTGCAGACTTCCGATTCTTGAAATCAAATGAAGCGGCTCACTAAGCTGAATATTTTTGTAAACGCGGTACTTTTGTACTTTGGTTGGTCTCTTGTGTTTCTAATCAGGGTCACCAGATATTTAAACTAGGAGTATTCTCTTAGTTTTTTAGATTTCCCCGTATATGAACCTAACTCTGTACTAAATTTCAGCTCGCTTAGCTTATGGGAAGTACTCGTACTAGTTCTATTTGAAGATCATTAGTGAGTGAGTGTCAAATGCGAAACTGCTTTCGCTTAACTTCGGAACTAAATGACCTAGACTTCAAATTTTGAATTTAAAGTATGTATTATAGGTTCCTGGGTGACAAAAATTTCAGCGTTCTGGGGGTTACCGCAATCTCTAGAAACTATATTGTTAATGTTACGTCAGCATTTTTGTATCAGAAAAGACGAAGAAATATTATTGTAACACTGTTTTAAGAGATGGCGGTAACCCCCTGGTCATATCTAAGGGTTCTAAACTAGGGGACTGAAAATGTGGTGAAATGATTCCTGTAAAGGATGGTATGGCAGTGTTTGCTTCGAGCTCGATTTGGCGGGGGCATAAAATACTTTGTAATAATATACTGATCGTGGAATATGCGTGACACACCTGCATATTAATTATAGCGAAATATATTAACTTATGTAGATAAGTTTATATTCCGTTGATTTATGTGTACTGAAATTTAATTATATATTGTAGATACAATTTTTATATGGATTTTTGCAAACTCATAAATTGGAAAATTATATTAGCAAATATTCAATAAATTATTTGTTCAAAGTTCAATATCTTCTATAATCAAAACTCGTGTAAGCTATATTTATTTAGTGGATTTGGATTGTTAAACTTTGATGCTTAACGCATTTTTATACGCAGAATACTAATGTAACTGGCGGTTTGTATGCTCGTAATTATTCATCATATTCAGCCATAAAATTCACTGAGTGGCAACCGACCTTAGCAAACCTCGTTTTTCGAAAATAATATACTGCTAGCCCAGGGCCTCAAATCGATACCATAACGACCACGGATTTATTTAATCTGTGATCACGATACTTTTAAAATCCAAATGTATTTGTAAATTTAGTATTCCAGTAACATATTACTCAAGTTAAAGGAAGTACAGATCACGTTAATAGATACTGTTACCAACATATATAACGGAAAATTCAATTTCCATTTACTACCACCAGACCAGTTAAGACGTGAACTTAATTTTATAGCTGGACAGCTGCCTAAGGATCTGTCTCTACCTGTAGATAATTATGAAAACTTATCGGAACTCTATAACCTTCTGCAAGTACATGCAAGTTTTACAAAAAACTACCTTATATTCGAAATTAAATTACCCCTTATCAGTGGTGATCTATATGAAATTTCAAAAATAATATACCTTCCTCACTCAACAAGAAACTGTCAAGAAATATTAGTTGTACTGATAGCAAAATACGTGGCAATAAATTTAAATAAAGATACATTCATCACCGTTGCACAGGAAGAATTAAAGTTATGTTTTTCAAGAAACTCAGATAGAATACTTTGTCATATTAAGAAGCCTATTTTTTATATTAAGAATGATCAAAACTTTTGCTTGCATATTGAAAATTCACATTACGCCGATACAGATGACTCGCTCTGGATTCTGTACTATCGATCAAGGTTGTATAATTAAATCAGCTGATTTCTTTGTTTACATTCACAGACAAGAATTCAGTCAAATTAAAATAAGCTCTGATATTACCTCTCCAGAAATATCACAAATAAATCATCTTATCGACATCTCTATACCAAATATCACTCTGTCTAACAACGATAATGAAACGGATTTCAAAGACCATCAGAAACAAGTCCTAAAACTCGAATAGAGGCTGAAAACATTAAAAGAAAATAGTGTTTTATCAGATAGATGATAGATGATCCTATCATGATGTCCACCACTACACAGCCATATACGTGATGATGGCAGTTATTGAGAAAATACAGAAGGCATTCCTTAGATATTTGTACAAGAGACAGTTTGGCTATTAACCTTTATGTATCCACAAATTTTTTTTAGGATGTTTTGGGGTACAACTCGCTTGAAGTAGGCGGAAGTTGAATATGATAGTATTGGCTCTAAAATTCTGAGAGGGATGGTTGATTCTATCGAATTACATGAGGACTGTGTAATTATTTACCCCAAACAATTACTACAGAAGTAGACGCCATAAGTTACTGGCAGAGCCTTCTTGTCGGACAGTATCTCATGCACAATCACCGGTACTAGGGTCCTCAGATTGTTGAACTCCCTTCTGGATGGGTTCCCAAGTGTGATTGTTTGCTGATGAATGGAAGGATTATTGCCGATATGCTTGAAGTTTTGTGAGAGATTTGATGAGTGAAGTAAAATTTTGATGTATTATAATGTATTATCTTTAATTATTGTAATTGTTAGCAAACGTTATAATTAAAGTAAAATAAATAAATAAATAAATTAGGTGCCTTCGCCGTGGGCTGGGCGGTGTGCGTGCGCGCCCGCGGCTCACGCGACGCGGCCTCTGCCGCCACAGGATGCCGTGCAAAGTGTTAGTGTGAATAGTGTTCAGTGCAAAGCGTTAAGAGTCCAATGTGAAGACTATAGTTAAATTTCCACCCCAAGTGCGCGAGTGTTAAAACAAAACAAAACTACGTCACCAGTAGTCCTTCGCTCGGTGTTTAATATCTCAGACCAAAATGTTTAAATTTATTAAATGCTCGTTTACAATCGGCATGAACTATGAATTTATTAAATCAATTGTAAATTCACTTATAAACCATTCCAACATTTATTTTAAGGAACTATTGTTCTCACATTTGTAAACATCTCATCAGCACCTCATCAACTTACTAACCTCATCTTTCGCGCCCCGGCATATGTACGTGCAAGCGCGTACATCAATAAGCGTCTGCACAATTTAGACCGACTTTTGTTAATACGCAATCATAAATTAATCAATATAAAATCAGTTCGCTAACAACCATCAACCAAATCACGCGTTTTCACTTTTACCATCAAAATCCATCTAGAGTTTAAATAAATTCCAAATAAAAGTTCATATTTTAAATAAACATCGGTTTTATCATTAAACAGTCCAATAAGCTGCGGTATTCCCGTACAAGCACTATTTTAATGTTATTATTTCAAAATAGTAATCATATAATAGAATGAATTGTTTAATGGTGTGACCAAATAAAATTTACCATAAAATAGAACGAATGAGTGTAAGTTTTGCTCTTGAGACACAATAATCGTATATAGGATAGACTTGTCATAGGATTGTTCACTAGTTATAAGTGTCTTTTGTACTTATCTTATAGACGTAATAAATTCGAATAATTTTAAAATAAATACCACTTCATCAGGTATCGCAAGAAAGATATTTTTTTTATGTTACAGTGTTTAAGACGGCCAGAGCGTTCACCTGATGGTAAGTGATACGCCTGACCATGACAGAGCGGCATTGCTTGAGACCAACAACTATCAGTTGTTGGTCATGCCCAGATAACAGATGTTAAATCTCATATAGATACCCAGTTATTTTACTAGCTATACATATTTCTGCTTCCTGTTACAATCACTATACAAGTGTATTTTTATTGACGCCTACACTAAATTTTGCCAACAAATTACAAGAGACAAGTTTTTAATGATCTAAAAACTTGTCTCTTGGAAAATCGGGATTAAAATTATAGGTAACACGGAATGTGTGAGTATACTTACATGCCGTGCCAATTTTTTTGCAAAACTAAGTACGGAAAGGAAAAGGAACATACATCTTTTAAGGGTTCCGTAGCCAAATGGCAAAAAACGGAACCCTTATAGATTCATCAAGTCTGTCTGTCTGTCTGTCCGTCCGTATGTCACACCCTTTTTCCTCCGAAACTATAAACACTACACTCTTCAAACTTGGCAAGTATATGTATTCTGTGAACCGCTATTAGGTTTTGACAAGAAACTTGAAAAATAATGAATATATTTTGAGGTTCCCCATACATTGAACTGAAACTCAAATTTTTTTTTCATTGTACCCCCCACATCAATGTGTAGAGCTTAAACAATAATAAAGAGGTTCCTATAATATATATTATATATTTTTTTTTTTATTGAAAAGTTGGCGCGAGAGACACTTCCAAAGTTGAAAAAATTGTGTCCCCCCTCTAATTTCTTAAATATGGGGTTGATAAAATCAAATAATATATATAATAAATCTAACAACGAAATTTAGTTTAAATGATTTCTGGTGTGTAGTTTTTTTTTTATACGTCATAAACGGTGATCCACTATTTTTCATATGACACAGCTTTAGGTGCGTACTTTGTTTTATGTTACTTGCTGCTGAGGAACCTTCCACGGGCGATTCCGACTCGCGCTTGTCCAATTTATTTTGGTATGTTGTCTGAAAAAAATTTATAGATCTGCAGAAAAAATAATTAACTGATATGAATTTTATAAAGTGACGTAACTTTATAAAATTCATATCAGTTGTTTATATTTAACAATTCATCCACAAGCTAATACTTACTTAGAAGAATAGGAATTTAGTTATCAGCACATAAGTCATATAAAAGTGTCTCAGACATCAATCTTATGTGTCAGTAGTTGTTAAAGAGACGGGTTTTGCTGTTTTATCAATCTTGATCATATAACAAATTTCTTGACTTGTTCGTATTACACCATAATGAGTTATTTAATTTCTGCTTTTCCGTTATTGCCAAATAGACCATGGATTGGTGTTATGTTAATATTACATATGTTATGTAACTATAGTGTGATGCCACAGCAACTTCCACAGTCAGAAACTGGTTTACCATACAATGAACCTTTATCGTTCCTCGAAGTATCAAAGCAAAACGGTTATCCCGGTGAAGAGGTTGAAGTGATAACTGAGGATGGATATATTCTGTCGCTGTATCACATCCCCGGGAACCGAAGCCGGCCCGTGCTCATGGTGCACGGGAACACTCCCACCGCCAACTGCTGGATCGTCCGGGGCAACATCTCCCTCGCCATCACCATGGCTAGCCAGGGATACGACGTGTGGGCGATCAACTTAAGGGGCACCACGTTTTCGAGGCGTCACGTTACCCTCAACCCAGACACTCAAGCAGCCCAGTTCTTCGACTTCACCTTCTACGAGCAGGGTGTGTACGACCTGGCGGCTACCATCGACCTGATCCTCAACAAGACGGGGCAGAGTCAGCTCCTCACCATCGGACACTCCGTGGGCACCACTGTGATGTATGTACTCGGAGCTGAGAGACCGGAATACAACGAAAAGATCAAACTCGCAGTGTCACTAGCACCAATATGTTTCCTTCAAAACGTACGAGGCTTGACAACAATACCTTTGTTTTTTTCACCTTTGTTGACAGCAGCTTCCGACGTACTTAACTCGCAAGAGTTGGCTAGTTACCCGCAGATTTTACCAATTTTAAATTTATTCTGTCGGCAGCCTCTTGGCTATTCGCTATGTGTTAAATTAGCAGTCTTCGGGATCATGGGTTCCGAACAGATGGCTTGACCGGAGTTCACGGAACCTTTTTTCCGACAATGGCCCGGTGGTAGTTCGTCGAAAACGTTTAAGCACTTGATACAGATGAGTAAAGGTGATAAGTTCGCAAAGTTCGATTATGGATTTCTAAGGAACTTAGCGGTGTATGGCCAACTGCAGCCGCCGGAGCTCGACTTGGGGAAGGTGACGATGAAGAGCGCGCTGTTTGTGGGCAAAGCGGATTTCTTGTCTGGCATAAAGGACACGGAGCGGCTGAACCGGTCGCTAACTAACGTGGTGCACTACCAGGTGATGCCGTGAAATTTTTCAACCACGCGGACTTGTGTGGGGACGTAACATGGCACCAATTCTGTGTTTGTTCAATGTTATAGAAAACTATGTTTGATAGTTCCAGTTGCCCTTAAAACACTGAACACCAGTATTTTTAAATTAATATTTATTATTAAAATTGTCTATTAGATAGTTTAAAAGTTGTTATATTCTCTCTTTCAAATTTCCTCAACGTGCTTCTCTTAAATGGTATCCCACCAAAAATATTTAGTTAAAACATTGGCATATTGATTGATTTTATTATTCCTTGCCCAGCAGTGGGTGGCTATAGGCTAGATTAAATTAGAATTAGAAGCTTTATCCGATTATGCTGGATTTGTGCAGTCTTTTGATTTTGTTGCTGCTGAGGGTTCTTCATCCGATACTGCAGACTTCCGATTCCTGAAATCAAATGAAGTAACTCGGCTCACTAAGTTAACTATTTATTGTAAAGGCGGTATTTCGACCTCTTGTACTTTGTTTGGGCTCTTC
The DNA here is from genome assembly GCA_019425675.1 of Leucinodes orbonalis. NCBI lineage: Eukaryota > Metazoa > Arthropoda > Insecta > Lepidoptera > Crambidae > Leucinodes > Leucinodes orbonalis. The sequence goes on from PQWD01011359.1 coordinate 92,426, forward strand.
TGTTTTCTAATCAGGGTCACCAGGTACTCCAGATGATTATCCTATAGGTACTCCAGATTTTTTCCTATGATTATCCTCGTTTTATAGTTTGTTCTGTAAGTAGCCATTAAACTCTAACTTTGTACCAAATTTTAGCTGTCTTAGTTTAAGGGAAGTACTAGTGCTATTTTGATTATAATTCATAAGTGCCATAAATGCGAAACATTTTTTGGAACTTCGGAACGAAATGACCTACAGACTTTTAATTTTTAATTTAAAGTATCTGATTATAGGTTCCTGGGTGACAAAATTTCAGCGTTCCGGGGGGTTACCGCAATCTCTAGAAACTATATTGTTATAATGATACGTCAGCATTTTTGTATCAGAAAAGACGAAGTAATATTATTGTAACACTGTTTTAAGAGATGGCGGTAACTCCCTGGTCATATGTAAGGGTTCTAAACTAGGGGACTGAAAATGTGGTGAAATGATTCCTGTAAAGGATGGTATGGCAGTCTTTGCTTCGCGCTCGATTTGGCGGGGGCATAAATACTTTGTAATATTATACTGATCGTGGAATATGCGTGACACATCTGCATATTAATTATAGCGTTCGAAATATATTAACTTATGCAGACAATTGTACATTGTTGGAATTTTTGTATGCATTTTTACGAACTCATAAATTGGAAAATTATACTAGCAAATCTATACTAATATATAAAGCTGAAGAGTTTGTTTGTTTGAACGCGCCAGTCTCAGGAACTACTGGTTCGATTTGAAAAAATCTTGCAGTGTTAGATAGCTTATTTATCGAGGAAGGCTATAGGCTATATATCATCACGCTACGAACAATAGAAGCGGAGCAGTTATGAAGAATGTTTCATCGGTTTTTTTTCATACTTGGAGCTTCCGCTGCGTACGCTGCGTAAACGATTAAAGTTTCGCAAAAGTCATGTATGAGAGTATTGTTCTTCTTTTTAAGGTCTACAAAAAAGTCTGCGACAGCATATGTCTATCTTTTAAGGTTAGCACCATATTACATATTTTTTGCTATTTTTTTTCCTAAATTATGCATCATCAATTATGCGAAGGTGTTTTCATAAATATGATAATAATCCTTATCCAAATAAATACTTTTAAACAAAATTGCTATTCACATCATTCAGCTTAAATTAATATTTTATGAGATATAGTTTTAACTCACCTATATAAACAAAGTAGCGGGATAAAGAGGCCAAAGTAACTATTCCACGCGGACGAAGTCGCACGCAAAAGCTAGTATTCCAATAAAATTATTTGTTCAAAGTTCAATATCTACTATAACTCAAAACTCGTGTAAAGCTATTATATATTTATTTAACGGATTTGAATTGTTAAACTTTGGTGCTCGACGCATTTTTATACGCAGAATACTAATGTAACTGGCGGTTTGTATGCTCGTAATTATTCATCATATTCAGCTATAAAATTCACTGAGTGGCAACCGACCTTAGCAAACCTCGTTTTCGAAGATATAATCCTGCTAGCCCAGAGCCTAAATTCTATTCCATTACGACCACGGATTTATTTAATCTGTAATTACGATACTTTTAAAATCCAAATGTAAATTGTCAATTTAGTATTCCAACACTATTTTGACGACCCATTTGGTGTTGCGGTTGAGACGTCGGCTGCAACACCAAGGGTTCCGGGTACGATCTCCGGGCAGTACAAAAATTTGTGTGCATGAACATGTCTGTTTGTAATAATAATGGTCTGGGTGTTTTCTATGTATAACATGTATGTATTTACATGAAAATGTATATAAGTATGTTTATCCGTTGTTCATTACTTGTTTAGTACCCACAATACAGGCTTAATGCTTAACTTGGAGCTAGATGGTGCTGTGTGAATGTCAGTGGATGTTTAAAATTTATTTTTATGTTATTATTTTAAAATGATAATTATTTAATAGAATGAATTGTTTGATGGTGTTACCAAATAAAATTTACCATAAAATAGAATGAATGAGTGTAAATTTTGCTTTTAAGACACAATACCCGTTTTTATGATAGACTTGTTTTGGGATTGCACTATAGCTGTAAGCGTTTATTGCACTTATATTACAGAAGTAACTTGACACAATCTGTTTGATAACCAAATAATTAAATAAATGCAAATAACGAGCCTATAATCCAATTTTTAAATTAGCGTAGTTTGAGTTGAGGAATAGATAACGCATTATTGTTTGGTTGGATTATGAGCCAGTGGGTTAAGAGCGTCGGTGGCTCAATGGTGTGGACTGTTGCCATCCAACCGGGATGGTATAGGTTCAAATCCCGCCACGCACGTGTCATTGAATTTTCGAAATTATATGTACGTTATCTGACGTTCTTACGGCGAAGGAAAACATCGCGAGGAAACCTGCGCATGCCTGCGAAGAGATTCAAAGGTTGTGCGTGAAGTTGGTCAATCTGCACTGGGCCCGCGTGGTCGTCTACGACCTGTACACCCAGTCACGGGTAGGTGCGAAGAGATTCAAAGGTTGTGCGTGAAGTCGGCCAATCCACACTATGCCCGTGTGGTCTACTATGGCCTATATACCCAGGTATGGGTAGGCTCGTGCCCCTCGGTGAGAACGATTAATGTGCTGACGACGATGAACTTTGGCTAGTACGAGAATCCGTCCGTTCGCTGCCACGGACAGGCACACACACGAACAGAGACTCGTTAAAGTTATAATAACTCGTCGAGTTTGCGTCGGGGGTCCTAAATCGCATAATTACTGTGTGGTCTCCCCACGGTATTTGAACCTACGTCCCCCGGATCACGCAGTGATTTAAAACAACCCTAAACGCTACGAAGGCAGATATGTTACACTATTGAAATATTAGCATCAATTGCCTAAAAATGCATTGAATTTATGTAAAAAGCAAAAAAAAAACTGTTGAATGTTTGGGATGTTGTTTTCGTATTTAGCGCTACTTGAAATTCAGAATAACAAATTATAAATACGAAATGCGTTTTATTAATTCATTGTAACACAAATTTCCTTACAATTTTTGTTATTATATTAAGAGTAAATTTATAAATAAATATGACTTAGAAGCACAAACTCATTTAGTATTTTTGTACCGATAACATTTTTCTTATTAAAAATAATCATCGATGCGTCAATGCAAAAAAAACATCACAGAAGATATGCTAGGGCACAATCTAGGCGTAGCTGTAGAATCACTACTAGGACCGTAATGTACTTGGTAATTCAAATAAATATTTTCTTTTACGACTTTAAACGTATTCATCTATGACTTTAAACAAGTAGGGGTACAGATTGGTATCCATGTAACGTCCCCACACGAAGTCCGCGTGGTTGAACTTCTCGTACGGCATCACCTGGTAGTGCACCACGTTAGCTAGCGACCGGTTCAGCCGCTCCGTGTCCTTTATGCCGGACAAGAAGTCCGCTTTGCCCACAAACAGCGCGCTCTTCATCATCACCTTCCCCAAGTCGAACTCCGGCGGCTGCAGTTCGCCATATACTTCCAAGTTCCTGATAACTCCGTAATCAAACTTCGCAAACCTGTTTTGCTTTTCCATCTGAAACAGGTGGACAAATGTTTTCGTCGAACTGCCTCCAGGTAGCTGTCGAAAGAATGGACGCATGAACTTCAGCTCGAATCCATCGGAGTCGAAACCGCTGGCACTAAAGAATATCAATTGTACACACAAAAAATATCCTATGGGGCCTCGGCAAAAGAAGCGAGTGAAAGGTCGCACCTGTGAATAGCTGAGAATCTCTTGAACGTTGAAAAGGTTGAAAAATCCAGTCAACAAAGGTGACAATGCCAAAGGTACAGTTGCTATGCCTCGCACAGCTTGGAGGAAACATATCGGCGCTAGTGACACTGCGAGTTTGATCTTTTCATTGTATTCCGGTCTCTCTGCTCCGAGTACGTATATTATAGTGGTGCCTAAGGAGTGTCCGATAGCAAGGAGCTGACTCTGCCCCGTCTTGTTGAGGATCAAGTCGATGGTAGCCGCCAGGTCATACACTCCCTGCTCGTAGTAGGTGAAGTTGAAGAACTGGGTTGCTTGAGTGTCTGGGTTGAGGGAAACGTGACGCCTCGAAAACGTGGTGCCTCTTAAGTTGATCGCCCATACGTCGTATCCCTGGCTAGCCATGGTGATGGCGAGGGAGTCGTTGCCACGGGCGATCCAGCAGTTGGCGGTGGGAGTGTTCCCGTGCACCATGAGCACGGGCCGGCTTTGGTTCCCGGGTATGTGGTACAGCGACAGAATATATCCATCCTCAGTTATCACTTCAACTTCTTCGCCTGGATGGCCGCATTCTTCCGCTACTTTCAGAAACGACAGCGGTCTGTAATCTGTTGAATTCAATTCTGATGTTGGCATCTGTTGTGAAAGTACATTTCCAGTGCTAAGGGTTTGCAATATCATAACAAATAGCCATGTTCTGTTTTGCATTGTGATTTTAAAAAGCGATTGGCTCTTGTTTTGTTTTGCTTGTCTTTATTAGGTGTATGGTCAAAACTTAAAAGATTTGTTGGTTCCAATTACAATTTCACAAGAGTGAATTAACTTGTTCCAGTCTTGTCTACAACTATAAAACCTACAAAGGTGATGTGCGTAGTTCTTTTATATGAATAAAGATAGTAGTTTTGGTGTTGTTGACTAAATAACACGGTTTTTCATTATTGACCTAGAACACAATTGTTAATTGATAAACCAGCTATTTAATTGTCGTTATATGAGGAAATTATCTCAAATAAGGGAATTCATTAACTTCAATGGTAATGGTAAATAAAATGAATTTCGTAGTAGGTCTGTACCACAGACATCCGAATATACAATTAGACTGGACAAACCGCCAAGTTTATAGGCAGTCCCAGTGTCGCAATTTCTTTTCGGTTCTTATCTGTGAAAAGTTATTATATTTCTTGGTAAATTTACTGATTCATTGCGATGATGGCATGCTACAATTGCACAGGATAGCATTTTGGGAAAAAACGGTAATTTCTTCTGTTATTCGTGCGTCTTGACTCGTCTCACAGAGCGTAAACTGGCAGCCAGTGTATGCTCGTTGAGCTTACATTTGTCGCACTTAAAAACGCGGCTTGCCCCATCTCCTGTATTGGGAAATCTGTGGTCTGTACCTACAGCTACAGCGTAATCTACGGATAGTGTTTGCTTGAATTCGTTTACTTTCCTTTAAAATATACTAATATCTTATCACTACATAGTATAAAACAAATTCGCTTTTTATGTCCCTAAATCCCTTAAATCTTTAAGGGATTTAGGGACTTAAAAAGGAAAAAAAAATAAAAAATAAACAAAAAAATAACGGATCAAATCCGTTGCTCACTACGCAACGGATTTGATGCGGTATTTTTAATGGATAGAGTGATTGAAGAGGAAAGTTCGTATGTACAATTACATTTATCAAATAGTGGAGAAATATTGTTATTTTTAATGTGACGTCGTAAATAATTTCATTTTTTCCGCTTATACGAGATTGCAAACGCAGACTGAACCCTACAAGATTTATCAAAATGTACTAAGTATTGTATACTTTAAAAAGGTCTATAGAAAACTCCGCGATGTTTATCTTTTTTGGATATCCCACAATATTTTTTTGTCATTCACTTTTTACGATATATAAGTACCAATTTTCGAAGCGTTTTTAACCAATATATTAATCCTAATAAAATTAAATACCTTAAAAACATTCTAATTTAATACAGATCTATATGGCCCTTTACAGCAGGGGATTTAAATAATATTTTCGAAGATATTTCAGATTTAAAAATTGCGGTATCGGCCGTCTGGGCAGGCGGGTGCGTGCCTATTACGTTTTTTGTTATTTGACTACTACTGTTGACCGCAGATGGCCTTTACAGCTTCACCGGGCAATTGGCGAGCGCAGATGGTTCTCAGCATTAAAATTTGCACAACGACCCAGAGCGACCCAGAGTGGGTCTCAAACCTCGGCTTAGGGCGTTGCGGAAGGGCTTGGTAGCCTAATATATGTTTGGGGAGAAAAGCGGCCGGGCACATGCCGGTTACGCGAATAGGGACTGAGCGAACCTACAGGGATATGCGACGATGGCCCCGCGCGCGCGCGAGGGTTGAGAGCGTCGGTGGCTCAATGGTGTGGACTGTCGCCTTCCTACCGGGAGGGCTGAGGTTCAAATCCCGACACGTACCAATGTGTTTTCGAATTTTCGAAAATATATGTACGTTATCCGACGCTCTTACGGTGAAGGAAAACATCGTGAGGAAACCTTCATTCAGGCCTGCGAAGAGATTCAAAGGTTGTGTGTGAAGTCGACCAATCCGCACTGGGCCCGCGTGGACGACTATGGCCTAATCATCCTATACGGGTAGGCTCGTGCCCCTTGGTGGGGACAATGCCACCCCACGTGCATATTAAATTTAGGTCAATGTACTCTGAGTAATGTAGGTATCTATAATGTTCTAACATAAACATAACACTCTTGTATACTAACATCAAATAAATGTATTAGTCTTAATTATTGGAGAATAAACGATGGTCGCATAAGAAGTTGTTTTCCTTCAACCAGCACGGACGAGAGTGATAGGTCCGCCATATAATTGGTGACCCCCGACATTCAAGTAACACGACCAGTTAATACTCCGCGAACTATCAAGATGCCTTTATCAAACATGCAGCAACAGTTAAAGCATGACAACTCTCCCAACGAGGATGATTCTATGGATATGGCACCAGTGACAGTTTCATCAAGAATACCTGATTTTGGTGCGATCAGCCAAGATTATGGTTCGTGCAATGCGAGGCGATTGGGACCGCAAAAAGTTAGTGATGCAACAAAATTCAATTTGGTGGTAGCTAAATAGGCAAGGAATGCATCAACAGGTCTCAGACATATTACTCAAGCCTCCAGAAGTCAATAAATACGAGACTCTCAAATGTCGATTACTTGCAGTTTATGAAGGGTCCGAGAACCGACAATTCCAAAAACTGTTAGCGAAATGGAGCTGGGAGATCAAAGACCCTCTCAGCTATTGCGCCGTATGCGAGATTTGGCGCGTGGTAAAATTAGTGACGACACATATTTTAATGTGACAAGGGCACCTTCCATCGTCAGTGCGAGGAGTTTTAGCAGTGTGTGATGGGCAAGACTTAGCAAGACTTAGAAAAGTTAGCAGCAATAGCTGATAAGGTGATGGAGAATTCTCAACCTCTACACGTCGCGGCAATGCAAACCGGTTCAAGCAGTACTGACAACGCATTTCTCATTTCGAAATTTCAAAGCTCAGTTTGCAAGTGAAGGAATTGCAAAGAGGTAGATCAAACTATCGGAAACATAATTATCGTTCGTCAACCTCGCGGTCCACGTCACGACGGTGTAATATGATTCGTCGCAGTCGCACACCGAAAATGCTGACTGGTTATGTTTTTATCATCATCGGTTCCGTAATAGAGCAAAGAATGCATAGAACCGTGTGCATGGATAAAAATCCGATCAGGAAAACTAATCAAGGTGCAATCGCCGGCGAGATCAGCACCATTACTCCTCATCACCGCCTATGTGTTTTCGACAAGAAATCTGGACTTAAGTTTTAGTGGACACCGGTGCAAATATATCTGTATTACCTGTGACAAAATAGAGAGCACTTGCGCGGAGCAGTATTGCAGCAAAAGGATGGGAATGATTGGAAGACATTAGGATTTTTTTCTCAAAAGTTGAGCAAGGCACAACAATGTTTAGCACTTTTGATAGAGAGTTATTGGCAATATACATGGCTATTAAACATTTCCGTTATTTAGTAGAAGGACGACCACTACAATTTATACAGACCACAAACCATTGATCCATTCATTCGAGAAAAATGCAATTGGTAAGAATGACACCCTAGAAGGTTACGCCATTTAACTTTATCATGCAATTTGGCACGACAATCGAACATATTAGTGGTTCCAAAAATGTGGTGGCCGACGCTTTGTCCAGGATAGCTTCAATTAGTATACCTTCGCCAATAGATTACAGAAAATCGGACGATGAATTACGAATTCTCAAGCAATCAAAACACCTAAAGTTCAGTAAACTACGATTACCAAATACAGATGTACCTATTTACTGCGAAGTATCGATGAGCAACGTTCACCATATTGCCACACGAATTCAGGGAGTTAGCTTTCAACGCTGTACATGGTGTCAGTCATCCGAGTATTAGAACGACGAGACGGATGATGCGAGAAAGGTATATATGGAAATCTATAAACAAAGATGTTACCTTATGGGCCAGAAGTTATATAGATTGCCAGAAGTCCAAGATTCAGAGACATACCATGTCACGTTTTGGTAACTTTACCTATAGCAACCGCTTCGAACATGTTCATCTGGACATAGTGGGTCCTCTACAGTATTGCAATGGGTATCGCTACTTACGACGATGATTGATAGGAAAACTGGATCCGAAGCTTTCCCTATAAAGGATATACAGCGGAGACCATAGCAAATATTGTTATATGGGTTGGATATGTCGTTTTGGATGTCCTTTACGGATAACAACGGATCAAGGACGTCAATTTGAATGCAGTTTATTTTTGAACCTATATAAAAGAATGGGTATTCATAAAATAAGAACTTGTGCCTACCACCCTCAAGCAAATGGAACTGTAGAGCGATGGCATAGAGTTTTAAAAACCGCTTTGGTATGCAGAGGTAACACAACACATTGGGTTGCAGAATTACCTTCTGTGCTGTTAGGTTTGAGAGTATCTTTAAGAGATGATACTCAAATAAGTGCCGCTGAGATGATTTATGGCGAGGTCATAAGATTACCAGGCGATTATTTTCAGCCGCAAAGGCAAATAATTTTCGAGAATGAACATTTTTTAAGCGACTTACGCAAGAAGATTTCTAATATGTCAGCTGTACCAAAACGAGAAGTTAAACAGGCGAACGTTTTCGTTCATCCAGATTTACAAAAATGCACTCATGTTTTTGTTAGATGTGATAGAATAGTGAAATCTTTAACGCCACCTTATACGGGTCCGTTAAAGGTTTTAGAGAGAAACGATAAATATTTTAAGATATTACAAGCAGATACAGAGAAAATAATCAGTATAGATCGTCTCAAGCCTGCGTTTACCATTACATCATTCGAAAACGACACTTCTCGGACAAATAAGGTGGGTCTCAATATCAACAAAGAGATCACAACCAGATCGGGTCGAGTGAGCAAGCCTGTGGTACGATTCAATCTTTGATTTTTCGTCAATCGACGCGCACGAGATTTTCGCATATATATTTTTTTTTAAATAGTGTAGTGAAGTGTATTCCGTTTGTGTAATTTTAAGAGTAATCATTAGTTGGCATATACATTCTAATATAATTTCTAAAAAACTTTAAATAAAGGGGAAGATATATGCCACCCCACGTGCATATTAAATTTAGGTCAATGTACTCTGAGTAATGTAGGTATCTATAATGTTCTAACATAAACATAACGCTCGTGTATACTAACATCAAATAAATGTATTAGTCTTAATTATTGGAGAATAAACGATGGTCGCAAAAGAAGTTGTTTTCCTTCAACCAGCACTGACGAGAGTGATAGGTCCGCCACAAGGACGTTAAATGAGCTGATGATGATGAAGCGGGGGTGGGACATTAGTACTTTATATATTATAGATATTATCTTGATGGTTTGTTGCTTTTTTACGAGCGTCCGATAAAAACATATTTTTAATTATCTATTAAATGATAATAAATAACAAAAACAAGAGACTTCGCGCAGACGATTCACAATATTTGTGTCAATTTCTATAATGCGTTTTTGACGTCATTGCGACAATCTATGGAAATGCAGAAAAACAAGCTAGGCGTATAAATAAATAAGAGTTTAATGTAACATACATTGTGGATAAACAGTTAAGCGGTTTGATGCGGTTTTTCACAAGTCACTGTAGTACATCTACAGATAACGTATTATACCTACTGCTACTTCGTATGTATAATGAGTAGATAACAGAAAACAAACGAAGAAATTTGATTGAATAAATGTGATTTTTGAATTTCATATGTAAACATCCAACGTGCTATGCACGCGTGTCCGTAGGTTCGTATGCAACCCTCGTCGCCACTGTAACATCTTAAGATTAAACACTTTAAATAATTAATAAAGGATTTATTAATGTCTAGCAACGTGTACAGAAAGGCAGCTTTGACAAGAAGGAAAACCACAGAGAAAAATTATTCTACATAGTTTTGGATGCGTTCTCACAGGCTTAAACAATGGTTTTTTTTATTGAAGAAGTTAGCACACGTCCTGGCAAACTAACTATATTATAATAATGAATTTGGAAACAATCTAAGCTTCGCACTCGTGGCTCCTCCGCAGTCATCATCGTCAGCCTTTATAGGCCCACTGCAGCCTGCTATATCCAATGATGTAAAAAAGTATGGATTTGTGATATGGTCACAAAACAACTGAAAAAGTGTTCCGAATGCAGTGACAGCACACATATACATATTTCGAACACATTTACCTAAACAAAAGAGAACAAACTGAACTCTCTTCGGCGGTTCGTTTTTGAGGCACGGATGATATCTACCTTTATATATACAGAATATCATTGGCTATATCACATATGTTAGGCTACTAGACTCTCAGGTGTAGTAGACCAATTCTATACCATTACACCACATGGATCGTTCGTCAAATATGGACGATTCATCTAGATTGAAACGTGTTTTTTGGAGATAGCCAAATTATGTATAATTTGGCTAAGCATAAGTGAAGATAAGGTTGAATCAATGATGTAAAAAAGTATGGATTCGTGATATGCTCACAAAACAATCGAAAACAGTGTTCCGAATGCAGTGACAGCACACATACACATATTTAGAATTACGAACACATTTACCCTAAACAAAAGAGTACAAACTGTACTCTTCGGCGGTTCGTGTTTGAGGCACGGATGATGTATCTACTTTTATATATACAGAATATCATTGGGTTGAATGATAACATTTTTAAGTCTTAATTTTGATCAACTCGAGCGTGACTTGCAACATCTATCGTAGAAATAGAATTACTACTCATTCGAAAAATTACCGAATACCGCAGTCTCAATTGTTTTGTGTGGTTTTACATTTTAAGTTAGAAGACTTGTGAAAGGTGGCACTACTAATTGATTTTATGGATGTTAGATGCGACCGAGCTAATGGCGAGTTACCGCCATTTCTTACAACCACAGACATCCGAATATACAATTAGACTGGACAAGCCGCCAAGTTTATAGGCAGTCTCAGTGTCGCAATTTCTTTTCGGTTCTTACCTGTGAAAAGTTATTATATTTCTTGGTAAATTTACTGATTCATTCCGATGATGGCATGTTACAATTGCACAGGATGGCATTTTGGGAAAAAACGGTAATTTTTCTAATATTCGTGCGTCTTGACTCGTTCACAGAGCGTAAACTGGCAGCCAGTGTATGCTCGTTGAGCTTACATTTGTCGCACTTAAAACGCGGCTTGCCCCATCTCCTGTATTGGGAAATCTGTGCTTAAAACAGTATGACTACAATCTTCTTCTTATCGAGTCGTTATGGATTTACAAGTAAAATAAGGTAACGCAACTAATATTGGGATACTTCGCCCTTTCATTTGCCATCCAGAGGTCCCGAACCGCACGAAGATGGACATTTCGGGCTAAGACAGTAGGAGTACACTTTAATGATACGTCAGCATTACATTAATTGGGTAACATAATTTTAAAAAACCACGCAATTTAATAAGTTATTGTACTAGGTGGTAGACTCGATACTGAGTCGCTAGGTAGGTACACGCAGTGCCAATATCATCCCGTGAAACAAGGAGTGTTATGCACTTTTGTGTTTCGGGATGAGGGCAGTAGCTAGTGAACCGGGTATAAGAGACCTAACATCTGTTGTTTCGGGTGACGGCGCAGTGCGGCATTGATGGAGGATAATAACTGTCTATCAGTTGTTGGTCTCTTTAATGCCGCTTTGTCATGGTCTGGCGTATCACTTACCATCATGTGAGCGTCCAGACCGTCCTGTTCATGAATAACTTGTTCGTCATTATCATCATATTTGCGGCTGTGTATGTCCACTGCTGATGGAAGGCGTCCTCTTATAACTTCCATGCGGACCGATATCTAGCAAAATCAACAAATCCATCGGTTGGCCGCTTAGATAAATGCGCAACCTTTATTCCCAAATGGACGGATTCTTATTTCGACGGATTCAGTACAGTCATATAGACAAATTCTAGTAAATATAAATTTTGTTTATTCTATTTGTTTAATACAGTTAACACATTAAATACTTATCCTAAAGCATTTTGCTGTGGGCTTACAATCTTCATATACTAAAATTATACATAAGCAGTTTTTCAAAACTTGTTTTTCGAAACGGAAGCAGCATTTTATTACTTCAAGATTAAAGCGTATGCCATTACATTGTTTAATAAAAATAGACGTTCAAAAAGATTAACAAATTGGACGGCTTTATATGAGATTGCACAAATAATATTTTTATTGGTTGTGCATTTTAGATTAATTTTGTTCAATTGTATTTTTTATTAAATAAATGAAAATATTTTTAATAACTGTTTTTCTTATTAACTGTATTCCGGCAAAATGAGAATCCGTCCATTTGGGAATCCGACCAAGTGGGAATAAATGGTGCGCAACATGCACAATCTCCCACAATAGTGTCCGCTGTAAATTCTGCCCATACGTCAGGCAACATTTTCATTCTTCATCACGTCGCTCGGTACATGTCATAGTGACATTGTAGTATGCTCGTGCTTTTGGTTTTGTACCCTTTTAATGAGGGGTAAGGGTCAAAATTAAATGAATATTTTTATGTCATAAATATAACATGTGTCAAGCGGCTCGGACATTTTCTGGTTGATGTTTCTCCGTGATGAGTGCATCTAGTTCGTTTATTGTTTATCTAAGGCTGCCCGAAACTCTTATCAGGGAATTAGGATCCAAATCCTCTTAGACCTAGGTGTTTCGTCAGTTGACCCCGGTACCTGAATACCCCCGCGTGTCAACTGCACAAGCACTCTTTTTGGATTGGCCCATATACACCACGGTGTTCATTGGTGACTGGCTATTTTTTTTCGAACTGTTTACTGCTGTTGGCCGCAGATAGCCTTTACAGCTTCACCGGGCAATTGGCGAGCGCAGATGGCTCTCAGCCTTAATGTTTACACAACGAGCCTAAGGGCTAACGGGACTCTAACCTCGGCTTGGTAACCTAACATATGTTTGGGGACAGGTGACTGACCTTTTCCGGAGGTGACGGACCATTTCCGGATTTGTCACTTTGTAAAATATCGCTGTTTTATATAACTAGTGATATTTTGTTTATTTATGAACAGTTAAAGACAAAAGTGTACCGTAATAAATATGCCAATTTAAGTATCAGTTGTATGGAATAACAGGCCGCAAAAAAGGAACGCACGCATTTCAGCTCTTTACTTCAACCACTATCAGCCGCTTTGCGGATATTGTCACTTCATCTAGCCGAAGAGAGCTACACCACGTTTTCCAAGATTCCAGTGCTCATCGATTGTGCCACAGAATTGGCAAGTCGTGTACCATTTCAACTTGTTAATGTAATTTACTATGTCAGTTACTTTTGAATTAAATTGCTTTACCTGCTTATTGCCTACCTCAGTGGTGTGGACTGTCCCCTTCCTACCGGCAGGGCTGAGGTTCAAATCCCGACACGTACCAATGTATTTTCGAATTTTCGAAAAATATATGTACGTTATCCGACGCTCTTACGGTGAAGGAAAACATCGTGAGGAAACCTTCATGCACGCCTGCGAAGAGATTCGAAGGTTGTGTGTTACATAATTACATAACAGAAGCATCACGTTAATACATCATTGGTCACTGCTTTCAGCGCCAGCAACTAGATACATTTTTTGCTAAACGGTTTCTAACCCTAAATTAGAAAGCTAGAGCTATGGATAACGATCTTAAAATAAAGTTTATTACTATTATTATTAAAAAAAAATTTTTCCGAAAGGGTTAAAATAGGCAGGTCATCATCATCATCATCATCAGCTCATTAAACGTCCCCACCGAGGCGCACGAGCCTACCCGTATAGGGTGATTAGGCCTTAGTCATCCACGCGGGCCCAGTGCGGATTGGACGACTTTATACACAACCTTTGAATCTCTTCACAGGCGTGCATGAAGGTTTCCTCTCGATGTTTTTCTTCACCGAAAGAGCGTCGGATAACGTACATATAATTTCGAAAACACATTGGTACGTAGTGGGATTTGAACCTCAGCCCTCACGGTAGGAGGGCAACAGTCCACACCATTGAGCCACGGACGCTACGGTAATATATGAAAGATATTATAGGAAATAATTATTCGACTTATAGACTATAGATAATGGACTATTGGGCGGCAACACTGCTTGCTAAGCTAAATTATTTCGGTCATGTTAGGTCTTCTCAAGAAATTTCTCAAGATTTTTCATGTTTAAGTGTACAAGACGGTCAACCACCTGATGGTAAATACTACGCGTGACCATGATAGAGAGGTATTGACGGAGACCAACAACTGATATACAGATTTATTCTCCGTCAATGCCGCAATGCACACAAATATTTGTACTGCCCTGGGATCGAACCCGAAACCCTTGGTGTAGTAGCCGACGTCTCAATCATTCCACCCGATGGGTCGTTCAATATTCCTTTTAAGTTTCTACAAAAAGATGTGAAAGATGTTGAACATTCTTTATATGTTACTGGCTTTATCAAGCCTACAATTGACTGGTTAATGAATCACCGTTTTCTAAGTGGCAAATTTTTATCGTCAATGGGTAGAGGTTCTGGCGACAGATTGGTGCAATGGTGTCATGGAGCACATGATTTTGTATCCTTGTGTAGTATCTACTCTTTAACGGCCAAGTCACACAACATTAACCATAGTAATAAAGTAATTGCAGTAAGGAATCTTATACTAGGCACGTCTTTGTATTGATTTCATTATTTTTAAGCGATAAACAAGCAGCTCCATCGAGACTTGGCTAGTTATTTTACAGAATGTTTTTGGTGGGATATACCTTAGTTATACTTCATTTGTCAATGGACTATTTTCAAATGATATTATGTATTCATCAACCTTGCAAATTTTCAAGTCTAAAGACCTTTGAAGAATTAATTCAGAAGATGTAAAAACATGCTATTTAATTAAGTAAATTAATGGGCACTAAACTGCAATTGCACATTGGCATGTAAATAATTGTATAAAAAGTATGTCACAATTTAACTGGAAATAATGATAAAGTAATAAAAGGGGACATTAAAAAAATATTAATTGGTAGGTAAAGTCGGAGACTGATACCTGATGTCAACCTTAACAAAGGAAGTTTTAACAATAAAAACTTCCTTTGCAAAGACTGCAGCAAAAAAGCTTGGGATCCTTTCCAAGGTTAGGCGGTATTTCACCCCAGGACAGCTTCTAGCATTATATCAAGCCCAAGTCCGGTCTTGTATGGAATACTGCTGCACCTATGGATCAGCCAAATACCAACTGGCTGCTTTGGACTCGATTGAGCGGCGTGCTGAGCGGCTCATTGGCGACCCTACTCTGACTGACGCTAAGCTGCAAAGCCTCGAGCATCGTCGTAGAGTTGCACGGCTGTCGGTTTTTTACAGGCTACATTTCGGTGAGTGTGCGATGGAATTACACGCGTTAATTCCACCAGCCCCTTTTCACCATCGGGATACAAGACGGAGGCGAGCGTTCCATCCTTACGTGGTAGACATTCCACACATCCGCACAGCCCGCTTTGGTGCCTCGTTCCTAATGCGCACCGCAAAGGAATGGAATTCTTTGCCTCCTTATGTGTTCCCCGATCATTACAACCTGGCCGTCTTCAAGGCAAGAGTGAATAGGCTGTTTCTAGGCAGGCATGATCCATCTTCGGCCACATCATCACTTACCATCAGGTGAGATGGCGGTCAAATGTCTGCCTATAAAGGATAAAAAAAATATATATAAAGCAGGGTAAAGGGGTAATTTGAGCTACCGCCGAGGTAAAATTAGTCATTCGACGTAAATTCATCATCATTATTCGTCCCCATCGAGGGTAAAGGGTGAAGACCTTAGTCATACGTGAGCCCAGTGCGGACTGGCCGACATCACGCATATCCTTTAAAACTCTTCATAGGAGTGTGCAGGTTTCCTCACGATGTTTTCTTTTACCGTAAGAGCACACTGCATCTTCCAGATCTCTAACTTTTACATAAATAAATACACTTAGTATATGTCGCAAGAACATATCTTTTGTTTTTAATTACAAAAATTTTTAATCCTTTATCATTTCCAATATTTTTGTTATTAACTGTATTGTTTTTATAAACCATGTTATCTAGACAAAATGTGCATTGGCTTTTTATCATTTTATCCGCAACCATTATCAGATCGATTGCAGTATAAATGCAACATTTAAAAAGCAACGTGTCAATTCTAAGTTAATGTCTTCAGCATTGAAAAAAATGAAGACTTTTATATTTGCGTTAACATTATCTGTTGGAGTGAACTCTTTACTATTACCCATCAACAATACGGCACTGCTTTCGGAAGATGGACGACTATCATTCAGTGAGCTGGCAGATAAATATGGCTTTCCTGATAAAAAGATTCATATAACCACGAAGGATGGCTACATTTTAATCCTTCATCACTTAATAGGCGGCAAAGGTGTACCCATATTACTAGCACCTGGAAATACGGCGTCAGCATCGTGCTACATTATTCGAGGTAAAAACTCTCTCGCTATCACTCTGGCCAGATTGGGTTACGATGTTTGGGTTATCAATTTCAGAGGCACTTCAGAGTCAAGAAAGCACGTTCATCTGAGCCCGGACAAGGATTCCAAACTCTTCTTCGATTACTCGTTCTACGAACAAGGCGTATTTGATTTGCCGCCGGTAATTGACTACATATTGGAACATACGGGGTATAAAAAACTTATCGCCATCGGCCATTCAGTAGGCACCACTAGTTTATATACGCTTTGCTCCGAGAAAACAGAATACAACGAAAAAATTGCAATTGTTATATCTCTAGCTCCTATCTGCTATTTGAATCATGTAAGGGGAATATCAATCGGAGGGATTAGTTTTGGAAACATTTTATCTGCGCTTGCTTCATTTGCTGGTGTATCGGAACTTGCAAATCATCAACAGTTTGCATCTTCGTTCCTTCAAACCTTATGTCTGGGCCCGCTCGGATATGAAATTTGTGTTAAAGGATTTATTTTTAACGTCTTCGGACCTGATGAACAAGGATTTGAAAGAGAGTTTGTGAACACTTTTTCGGTCACTATCCAGAGAGTAGCAGTACGAAAATGTTTGAGCATCTATTACAAATTTCGCAGCGTAAACAGTTCGCAAAGTACAACTATGGATTCCTCAGGAATATGATAGAGTATAAAAGTCCTGTGCCACCTGTCTTTGACCTGAGTAAAGTGACGGTGGATGTGGCAACGTTTACTGGAAAACAGGACTACCTAGCGACAGTTGAAGATGTCGAACGACTGAGCTCGGAGTTGCCTAGTCTCGTTCATAAAGAAACAATGGCATATGATAACTTTAATCATTTCAATTTCGTTTGGGGTAGATACATGCATGTTCAATTGTATCCCTCTTTACTACCTTTAATAAAGAAGTATGCCGATTTATACAATAAGGACAAGAGTGGACATTGATTACCCATACTCGGGTGTTATATAAAAATAGCTGGACAATGCCAGTAGTCATTAGGATTAATTTTATTGCTATACATTGCACTACTTGCAGGTAAGATTATATAAGGTTAATTAAGGTAAAATTAGTATCTTCAACTTCTCTTATCTCTTTAGGTCTTAAATTTCTCAATAGAATAAAAAGTATACTGATCGTTTTTCACTTTTTTCTTAAAATACGAAATTCATTTATTTAACTTATTTCATAATCATCATGTAACCTTTTTATAGCGATCTCACACATAACATAAGAAAATAAATTATTAATGAATCTATCATTCATTATTTCTTTTCTTATCATGTCAAAATCACTATCATCATCGAATTTTATATCTGCATTATCTGACTTAAATCATATGAATGAACACCTCATTATACCACTTATACGCATATGCAATATTAGCTTTTTTTTCCTGAAAAAAAAGGTTCTATTTAATCTTGTCCTTTTACCGGTGAAATGTAACTTGATAAGTCCATCGGGCCGACAAGGTTACATGCACAGATTTCCCAATACAGGAGATGGGGCAAGCCGCGTTTAAAGTGCGACAAATGTAAGCTCAACGAGCATACACTGGCTGCCAGTTTACGCTCTGTGAGACAGTCAAGACGCACGAATATTAGAAGAAATACCGTTTTTTCCAAAATGCCATCCTGTGCAATTGTTATATATCATCATCGCAATGAATCAGTAAATTTACCAAGAAATATAATAACTTTTCACAGGTAAGAACCGAAAAGAAATTGCGACACTGGGACTGCCTATAAACTTGGCGGCTTGTCCAGTCTAATTGTATATTCGGATGTCTGTGGTAACATGTAACCAGGCCGCGGTCTCCACTCCAGAATTCGTCACTCCTATATTTCATACATTTTTAAATCCGTTATCTACAATCTTTATAGATTAAAATCAGTCGGAAACAATTCGTTTGTCTAGACACATTATCGGACTAATTACTGACAGAACCACTCGATTATTATGCGATAAAACAATATACCCATTTGACGACCCATTTGGTGTAGCGGATGAGAGGTCGGCTGCGACACCAAGGGTTCGATCCCCGGGCAGTACAAACATTTGTGTGCATGAACATGTCTGTAATGGTCCGGGTGTTTTCTATGTATAATATGTATGTATTTACATAAAAATGTATATAAGTATGTTTATCCGTTGTTTAGTACCCATAATACAGGCTTCACGCTTAACTTGGGGCTAGATGGCGCTGTTTGAATGTCAGTGGATATTTATATTTATTGTATTTTTGTTATCTTTTTATGTAATACTAGGTGTACTCCACGGTATTACTTGCGGTATAATATACTCTCCAGCAGTAAATCGTATACCGGGCGTCAGCTAACTATGTACTAAAATCGGAAAGTAAGGCGCGCAGCCCGCGCTAAAGGAACTGCGCATGGCGCGGTATATTGGTTGGTTAATTTAGCTTAAATAAATAGATTTTTTAAAAAAGGAGCCTCAGTTTTTTACCTGTGAACAGACAGACAGACAAACTATTTTTTTTTAACTAAGACGACCCATGTGGTGTTGTGATGGCAGATACCTTAGAGTATATATAACAAGGTATTATTGTGTATTAATGTGTCTATCATAAAACTACTAGTTGGTAGACTCGATACTGAGTCGTCTAGGTAGGTACCACCGCAGTGCCAGATATCATCCCGTGGAACAGGAGTGCTATGCACTTTTGTGTTTCGGGATGAGGGCACTGTAGCTAGTGAAATTACCGGGTATAAGAGACCTAACATCTGTTGTCTCGGGTGACGGGCGCAGTGCGGCATTGATGGAGGATAATAACTGTCTGTCAGTTGTTGGTCTCCTTTAATGCCGCTCTGTCATGGTTAGGCGTATCACTTACCATCAGGTGAGCGTCAAGACCGTCCTGTACACTTATAACATAAAAAAAGTCTTGCTCTACTTTTACTGTTCGTAAATAGAAAATTACTATGGCTAGCTAATAGGAAACTACTATATAAATGAACAGTTTGTATTATGTTTTTGTAAATAAATGTATTTTTTATTATTAAGAAATACTTTTAGATTTATGTGAAGAATTGTAAACAATATTTATAAAATAAAGCATACGCTTTATGAAACGTGTTTCAATTTTCAAAGCCTTCCGGCCAAAAAAGCTCCCATTATCATTATTAGCAACAACGTCGTACTGCAGGGACGGAACTGCACAGTGTGGCTATGGAGAGTTTGGGTCATAACCCCCTTGCTGGCCCAGGGGTATAGTGGGTGTTAATGACCCACTAAGATAGCAGCCGGGAACAACGGGAAGAATACGGTTGGTGACAATTGCATTTTAGTCTGGCATCACCAACCGGCATTTACGTAGGTAAGTGCATATGCAAATATTTTTAATAAATTAATTAAAATATTTTTGTTCATACGTCATCAAAACGTTAATTCAGGTGTTAATGTATACCCATCCATTTAATTAATTAAATTTTTATCAGTTTTGAAATTGCAGTATTGTTGAAATTGCTTGTCCAATTCTTATTTCTTAGGCGCTTAAATACTAAACTAAATATATCCATAAATAAATATCCACTGACATTCACACCATCATCTAGCCCCATCTAGCCCCAAGTTAAGCGTGAAGCCTGTATTATGGGTACTAAACAACGGATAAACATACTTATGTACATTTTTAAAATAATAACATATTATACATAGAAAACACCCGTACCATTACAAACAGACATGTTCATGCACACAAATGTTTGTACTGCCCGGGGATCGAACCGGAACCCTTGGTGTTGCAGTCGACCTCTCAACCGCAACACCAAATGGGTCGTCAATTTAAATGTGCCAATTTCTTTATTGTGTCTTATTAGTTATAAAAACTTTTATGTCAAAGTAACTGTCAATCGAACATCAAATAAGTAGTAGAATACTAATCTAGAATTTTTCAAACAATAGAGACACAATAATTAGTCTTTGCTATGTAATTGGAAGGACTAATTATTGTGTGTAGGACGCCCCCCGGTCCGATGGACCGACGACTTGCGAAAGGTCGCTGATTGAGGCTGGATGAGAAAAGCGGAGGACCGGGATATCTGACGCAAAATGGGGGAGACCTATGTTCAGCCGTGGACTACGATAGGTTGAAGAGAGAGAGATGTCATTGGAAATCGGTTATGGTATTTTTTAATTACAAGAATACCAAACTAGCAAGAATGTACTATTGATATACGACTACAAAAGATCGAATTGTTGCATTTTAAAATTAGGGCCCAGAGGTTACGACTGCACTATTCGCAACAGTCTTTTAAGCATCGTCTTGGAGTTTGGCTGTCGGTTACGTGATGGAAATCCTTACGTGGTCGACATGCCGCAGCCATCTGGTTAAATTAGCCATTCAATTGGATGCCTAGACCGTTCGTTAGACGCTGGCATTTAATTAAATTGCTGAATTTATATGCTACTTACGACTCCGTATTAGTCATCATTATCACTAAAAAAAATAATTTGACGTAGGTACAGACATTAAAATAAATATGAATAATAATTGTTGTGCGTGTTACGCATGATTTGTGTTGCCGGGTATGTTTAAACAGTCTATTAAGTTTGGCTTAGGGAAATCTAAAACTAATTAATCTTTTAATATGTTAATTAAGTTTAACATGTGTTATATCTGTACACGTGTATCGCCAAAGTCCGAAGTCGCCATTACGTTAACTTGTTTTCATATGTATTCCGATCATAGGTGTTTCCTACTACTATAATTTAGAATGCTCGATACTGAGTCATCATGACATAATGAGTTTGTTGTTACGCCCTCCGATGGTCCGACGATTTGCGAAAGGTGGAGGCTGGATGAGAAAAACGAATTACGGGATATCTGGTGCAAAAAGGGGGAGACCTATGTCTAGCAGTGGACTATGATAGGTTGAAAAGAGAGTTTGTTGATGAGTTGAGAGACCATATGGTGTAATGGTTTAGTTGTCGGCTAGTAGGTACCTTCACCAAGGATTACAGGTTCGATCCCCAGACAGTAGATACAATAGTGTGCGTGAACATGTCTGTTTCTATTGGTCTGGGTGTTGGTATAGGTAAATGTAGGTACGTATATATTTAAAAAAAGGTTTACTTAACTAATTTAGTATGTAATCCGTTGTTTAGTACTCATATAAATAATGCTTAGTTTAAGAGTTGGTCTGAAAGTAGATGTAGTGTCAAAAGTAGAAAGAGGTATGTAAGGATGGTATGGACACTTGGAGCGCATGAGTAAAAGGAGAATAGCAAAGCAGGTTCATTGTGCGAATGTGGAAGGATACACGAGCAGGGGACGACCCAGAAGTACTTACCTTTACCAAATTGGTCAAGTCCTTAAGAAGGCTGGGGTCCCAAGTCATTATCATCAGCTCATTAAACGTCCCCACCGAGGGGCACGAGCCTACCCGTATAGGGTGCTAAGGCCTTAGTCGTCCACGCGGGCCCAGTGCGGATTGGACGACTTCAAACACAACCTTTGAATCACTTCGCAGGCGTGCATGAAGTTTTCCACACGATGTTTTCCTTCACCGTAACAGCGTCGGATAACGTACATATAATTTCGAAAATTCGATAACACATTGGTACGTGGCAGGATTGAACCTCAGCCCTCCCGGTAGGAGGGCGACAGTCCACACCATTGAGCCACCGACGCTCTATTAAATATTAATCTTTAGGAATTGCTTAACGATTAATTTACGGTCCATTTCACTAACTGTACCACATGCTAATGATTGTGTTCGTTTTTTATTTTCACTATTTCATTCTCTATAGTCACTATAAACGCATTGCATCCTTTGAAACAGTGCGTGGAACACACCCAGCGTATAAATAAAAAAAAAATAAAAAGTTCATTTATTTTCTCTCCACAAATGACATTAATCATAATAAATAATAAATGGCATGAAGATATTAATCATAATATCTTCGTGCCATTTATTGTTTTCATTATTAAAGTGTGTGGACCGTAAAGAATGACATGCCTGCCGTTCTGATTCGTTGAAAACCAAGTAAAAGGAATAAAAGAGCTTGTATGAAAAGATTGATGGATGTGAATGGAGCTAGGGAAGTATGTCAGGACCGCGCAAAACTTTCCATCATCTCTGCCTACCCCTCTGGAGACCAAAGCGTGAGCTTTATTTATTTTTATTTTATTTATTTTTAGTTTAAGACAAACTGGCGCTATGTGAATGTCCGTGGATATTAATTTGTTATTTCATTAATTCTACCAACTTCGTCATAAGTTTTTAGAAATCCAATCGTGGTCTGATTAAATATCCCATATACACATCATAAACATACCATAAACATACCATCTGTTCCCACCGATCGTTCCTTCCACGTAAGTGCATATAAATGTTAAAATTTTGTACGAGGAGCGTACTGGGGGAACCCTCCCCGCTCCTCGCTTTTACAAAACTTTACTGTTTTCAACAGTATTATATTGTTTTCACTGAATTATACTTTTTACTGTTAAACCGATATAATTTATAAATAAATATAAACTAAATAAATATCTACTGACATTCACACAGCGCCATCTAGCCCCAAGTTAAGCGTGAAGCCTGTATTATGGGTACTAAACAACAGATAAACATACATAGAAAACACCCAGACCATTACAAACAGACATGTTCATGCACACAAATGTTTGTACTGCCCGGGGATCGTACCCGGAACCCTTGGTGTTGCAGTCGACGTCTCAACCGCAACACGAAATGGGTCGTCATTTATAAAACGAAGCCAAAGCCAAAAATGTCTGTAATGGTCTGGGTGTTTTATAATATGTATGTATTTACAAATAAAATGTGTATAAGTATGTTTATCCGTTGTTTCTACCCATCATACAGGCTTCACGCTTAAATTAAGGGCTAGATGGCGCTGTGTGATTGTCAGTGGATATTTATTTATTTTATTTTAACTTCTATAGGCAGACATTTGACCGCCATCTCACCTGATGGTAAGTGATGATGCGGCCGAGGATGGATCATGCCTGCCTAGAAACAGCCTATTCACTCTTGCCTTGAAGACGGCCAGGTTGTAATGATCGGGGAACACATAAGGAGGCAAAGAGTTCCATTCCTTTGCGGTGCGCATCAAGAACGTGGCACCATAGCGGACTGTGCGGATATATGGAATGTCTACCACGTTGGATGGAACGCTCGCCTTCGGCTTTAACATTATCCGACACTCTTAGAGATTGAAAGGTTGTGCGTAAAGTTAGCTAATCCGAACTGAGCCCGCGTGGACGACTAAAGCTATACACCCTTTACGGGCAGGCTCGTGCCCCTCGGTGGGGTTGTTTATTGAGTGATGATGATATTGATGTAATCAATATTAAAACAGTAAAGATTGTTTTAATAATAAAAGACACTGTGCCTGTTTGCTGTTGCCAAATAATTAAAATTAAAATATAAGTATAAGATGGAACTTCTTCCAACCATTGTGTTCCCCAACGACTATGACATGTATTTCTTTGAACGAGGAAAAAAGAGAGCTCTTTCCTTTTAATAGGCAGTGGCATGGTCTTGCCCTTGGATTTACAGAAGTCTGTAATCGGCGATAATTGTTTCCCATCAGTTGGTTTGCATCCTTATCAGTCCAGTTTAAGCATGGTAACCTTGCATCAGATGGGGAGCGTCACAGATTTCCAGACAAGTACATTATTATACATGCACAATACTCACATCCACATCCATTATATTAATATTTATTTAGAATGATGTTACACAGATTGTATTTATTATTATTGTATATGTAAGTAATATGTAGTTATTTATTTAAGTATTTTTAGCAACAACATCGTCCGTGCGCCGACTCAACCGGGCTCACTGAAAATCGGCGCCAGGGTTCACTACTGGTGTCCCTGGCTTATGCTGAGTGAGTCCGTTTGATTCAGGCATCGTAGCACATGTTGTTTCTGTGTTATTTTTTATTGTTGTTTGTTTATTTGATATGTTTTACATGTGATTGTGTTGCGGTGCATTGAATCAATAAATGTTTTCTTTCTTTCTTTCCATAGAAGTCATACACAAAAATAATAACATTAACATTTCTTCCATGTACATAGTAGCAACCTCTTACGATAATGACAGTAATATACACAAAACTTTTGTGCACATGTGTAAAATTGCTTTTCGTAAAACACAGGAGTTTACAGATAAAGATGCACACGCAGTGGCGGGGCAAGACTAAATTTCGTGAAGGCATGATATATTTTGTGAGGCTCCCTGATGGATGACGCAAGAGGACGAATTTTGAGTGCGAGAAAATAATTTTGCTACTCAATTTATAAATAAAATATAAATAAATAAAAATGCAAACTTCTCATTATAATTATTTATGATCATCAATGTTCGAGTAAGTACTATCAAACAATTTTTCTTCTTCTTATCGAGTCGAAGCGACCTATATTGGCCCTCTTTAATCGACTTTTCATTTGTCACCCAGAGGTATTGGAAACCGCACAATCATGGACTGATCGGGCAAGACAGTAGATGTTGCATTTTCTGAGGGGCACCACATTCATACAAACTGCTTCTAGAATATTCCAGGAATATTATCTCGATTTTTAAGGTTACGGCCAACACTTGCCCGCAGTCTATTCATAGTTTTCCAGACCGCCCAGGGAAGATCGCCGCCTGGAGGCAGCTCTTCAGCCCACACGGGGGTGTCTCGACGAGGTCGGGAATAATTCATTCCACCACATCAATCAGGCCTCATATGTTTGAGATAGCCCTGAGACGCGGGGGATGCGAAGCTCTCCCATGCGAACGATGCCTAGGGTCCACCATCTGTTTATATTTTTCGACACCGTAAAGCACCCTACGTCACACTTGAAGAGGAGCAATGTCAAACAGCTGGTAAACAGATGACAACGAAGTAGGTTGAAGAGAACCCGTTCCAACTATGCATGAAGCATTTAGGGCAACATCAACTTCTTGGGCGTGGACTAAACGAGCCCCGAATGGACGGGAATACTCACATGAGGATAAGCGCCCCGGTGGGTGGCGGTAACGCGACGCAAGATGTTATTTTGGGAACACACCTTGGATCTCAGGTTTTGACAATTCCTCCAGAATGTCAATGAACGATCCAAAGTGACATCAAGATATAGCTATGAAATTGTTTTTTATGGAACCACCGTTCCAGGAGATATTCAAAATCCTATTGGCATCACGATTCCACAAATAAAACGCACACTCCTGTGTTTTTAAGGGGTTGTGCCGTAAAGAATTCTTGTCATAGTACTTCGACAATCGGTAAAGAGCCTCTGATAGGTTGCTCTCAACCGCCGCAAAATCCCTACCCTGTGAGATAAGCGCCATATCATCAGCGTATGGCCGAATGGTGAGGTTGATCATTAGATTAAATGTTAAACAGAATAGGGGCCAAATCACTACCTTGTGGGAGACCATTAGTCTGAGTACGCCACCTACTCGCATGGGAGTTTGAAAATACCCGAAACCGGTTTCTTAACAACTCACCCAAGATCCTCACATAACCGTCAGCTTTTAAACCAAGGGTTGCGGGTTCGATCTCCGGGCAGTACAATTGTACAGTACATTTCTATGCACAACATGTCTGTATTTATGGGTCTGAGCGTTTTCTATGTTCACTTAGTATGTAGGTGTTATTCTCCATCAATGCCGCACTGCGCCCGTCACCCGAGACAACAGATGTTAGGTCACTTTACCCGGTAATTTCAGTAGCTACAGTGCCCTCATCCCGAAACACAAAAGTGCATAGCTCTCTTATTTCACGGGACGATATCTGGTACCTACTGCGGTGGTACCTTCCTAGAGTCTACCATCAAGTATAAATAATATGTCGTCATAATGTAGCAATTAATATTTTAATTATTATTGTCCAAATGCGTCTCCGGCGTAAGTAAGCCGATTGTGTGAAATAGATTGGCCCGATATCTTTATCGCTAATGATTTAATGATGCACTTATGATATTATTATATAAACGGCTTTAAACTTGTATCAGCCAACTAAGCCTTATTATAAGTATGTGTCTCAATTGGTTTTATGGTGTCATTATCAGTAAAAAACAAACTAAAAGGATATCGTCATTTCAGGCGGTATAAAGCGGATAGTACGATAACCTATGAAATGGGCGTTCTGTCGAGTACTAGACACTTTAATCACAAATATATATCACCCGGGATCCCGGATTTCGAAAATATCGGGATACCGGGCCAAATTTGGATCTTATTAATACCGGTATTCATTTCACGAAAACCGTGATTTTCGGTTTTAGTAAAATAAATAAAAAAGTTACGTTCATATAATCAAATTAGGCGCGCGTGAGTTTGTTCACTTTACGACAAACGTTGATTACGAAATTGACAATGATGGTGAAAACCGACATAATAAACACTAATAATGTGTTTTGGAATTTTCGAAAAGATATGTACATTATCCGACGCTCTTACGGTGAAGGAAAACATCGTGAGGAAACCTTCATGCACGCCTGCGAAGAGATTCAAAAGTTGTGTGTGAAGTTGTCCAATCCGCACTGGGTCCGCGTGGACGACTAAGGCCTAATCACCCTATACGGGTAGGCTCGTGCCCCTCGGTGGGGACGTTTAATGAGCTGCAGAAATGGCCCGAAGGGTTAATGGTGTGTGTGGCGGCGATGTTGCAAAAGAAAACACAGTGCATTTTTGGTTTCAGCGTTTCCGATCTAAAAATTTCAACCTGCAGACCTACTTTAGTGTAACCGGACATTGCTTCAACAGATTAGCTTTTTTTTCGAAATTGATAACCTCTTGCAAGAATTAATGAAAATGTACCTATATTCCATATTAATAATGACCTAATTTCATTTGTCACTAGGTTAATTTTAACATCTTTGTGTGTATATTGTTCCCTTATCATGATAGGTACTAAGTATAATTTAGTATTGATAATTTCAGAACATTATAAATGAGTCTTTGATTGGGATCGTTATCCTTTTGTAGTTCCGTATTTTTTTGTATTAAAATAATATTTTTATCTATACCTACTTATACTTAGATGGATCTTATCTTTGCAAGACAAATCTTAGTTAGATAAGATATAAGTCCCGTAACATAGCACTGCGCCATGAGTTGAGTTCGTATTCGATGGCGGATCTAGGGGGAGGGTCATGGGGGTCATGACCCCCTGAGCTATTTTTAAGTACTATACTAACGTACATTAACAAAATAACTTAGGTATAAGTTCTTAACTTGACTACTACTATGTGACCCCCTCCGGGCGCCTAACCTGGATCCACCCTTGTTCGTATTAGAAAGTAATAACATCTGATTGAAAAATGCACGTCGTTTACATGTATACTACTCAACCCATTGAACGCCGGAATCCAGACACAATAGAAATCTATTTGTCCCATTTGGTGTTATGGTTGACACATTAGCTACTACACCAAGGGT